>JAYMFT010048726.1:0-15326 GCA_038088735.1 Panulirus argus
ACCTAATAACCTTGCTCTTATTCACATTTACTCTCAACTTTCTCCTTTCACACACTTTTCCAAACTCAGTCACCAGTGAGGAAAATGAAACATGATAAGTTCCGAATTGCACTTTCAAGTAATGATCACATTGTCAAGGGAGATACAAGAATGAGATAGAAGACATAGAACAGTCAGCTGATATACAAGAAAGAGTGTAGCTACAACACCATTGGTAAACAAGCGTTACCGGATGGTGGTGTTCGGGTTAGAGGTGTTCAGGTCTGGCATCATACCTGTTATAAAATCTTTATCATGTCAACAAATTTTAGCTAGGACAAAGTTATCCAGTTTGTATAGTCCTTCACTAATATTAATGTTACAATTCTTTGTGTATTCAATTATAAAAGATTCAATGATATTTCTTGTGGTAAAAGCAATACATATAGTTTATAACTGAATTAACATTACCCCAATCAATGGTCCTAATTTTTAACATAATTCCAGATAAATATATATTCAGAATTAATATAGTGTCACAGCACTCTACTGAAACTGACTCTGATACTGGTTTAACACAAAGACCCTGTGAAATTGCCTCAGGCTAATGCTTTCCCAATACTTCACTTTGTAGGGGTCCTTTAGGGGTCCTTTTAATTCTGGACTTTCATATTTACATAAAGTCTTCCTTTTTTCATTATGAATTTCTCTCTGTCTTCAGGATCTGGTGTTAACTCTCATGGAGAAGCTAAATTCATGGGTATTTCAACAAGTTTCTTTTCATTACGCACTGTTGTTTTCTCTCATATTTTCCAATGAACATGTAAAGCTCAAATGAGGCCATCTACACACCTTCACAACCAGCTGCAACTGGTGTTACTGTAATGCAGGCACCTCACCAATTGAGGCCATGGTCCCTTTTCTCTGGGGAATAAAAATCTAAAATATGAAAAATGTGGGCTTAGAATCTATAAACTGTAAGTGCAAATAAAACCATCAAGATAAAGTCCTTACCATCAATCCAACAAATCTGCAATACCTTCTTTACAAGTTAAAGGTGTGTCAGCAAATGACCTGCCAGTGGTTCAGGTACTGAGCCCTCAATACATATCAGTGAATGGGCTGCCAATGCACCAGGGAGTGACCTAATGACATCTGTCACTAAATAAGCTGCCAGCATGTCAGAAAGTAAACTGTATGTATCAGGGAGTGAGCTATCATTCTATATCAGGGACTGAGCTGTCATTATGTGTAGGAGGAAGGACAGACAGAGACCCCCAAAAGACCCTCATCCTCTGGACAAGAGCCACAAGGATAAAAGGCCCCTCTTGCCACAAGACCCCTCCCCCCTTAACCCCATTTCCATGTTGATCAATCTTGGTTGAGAGGTTTCTGTTCAAAAATTTTAATGTGTCTCTAAATTAACTAATGAATTCAAATACACTATTGAATAAGTCAACAATCCTCGTCTCTTCACTCACCATAATTTTACCATTTATAACACAGGACCGACATTGACACTGACCAAGATTATTCATTTTGCCATAATTTCTGTATGTTTGTGTTTCAGGTATCAAGACGCATGAATCATTTCGTATGCTATCAATGTCTCGTAATCACTCAACTATATCAATAAAATGGGCATGGGCACATATGGATCAAGACTGACGGCTGCACTAATTTTAAATGCTCAGCTTTATTTGTGTGTTCCAGTGTAAATAAATGACTAATGGAGTTGAATAAATTATCAAAATATAAACTACCTGATCATCACCGTTGTCATCATCCATTGACAGTCACACTAATAATAAGGGTGGGTTGAGACTGTTGGGTTAACCATTTCATTTGTCTGAACGCTGAATTCGAAAAAAGTTTGTCTCTTTATGACCTGAAGTTGATTAAACCTACAATTAAGCTATCGTTGACTTATAAATACAACGGGCTACAATCCATATGGGCCGAGATCAATGATATAATTTGCATGGATATAACCACAATACATCAAAATAAAACTTTATACACATCTTCAGAAGCAATGCAGGTATTTGTAACATGAGGCAACAGCTGGTTCGCTATGAGCAAAAGTGTCAGTAATTATTAGTGGACGATTCGACGGTAGATAGCACAAGTGCCAGAAAATTTTAGGAGTAAAAGGTCAGTACAAATCGGTGTCGGTCAAAACCTGATTGTCCTCCAGAGTTTAGTTCCTCTTTCTCAATATAAGTGAACTTACCTGAACGAGCTTTCATTTAATGTGTTCTTGTCTGTCACAACTAAGTTGCCTTCGTCATACTCCAACTGAATATCCTTGTGAACTTCAACAAACTTCAGTTCTTCGGCTGCTTGTGTAATAATTTTTTTCACTAAAACAGAAGTGTCTTCCCCCATTATTGCCTTTAAGTTTGTCAGAGATTTACTACACGTGCTTCGTAAATATGGTAAATGTAATGGATCAAGTCAGCGTTCGTCCTGGATGGATACTTGCGGATTCAAGTTTTTAGATTTGTATTTAAAATTTTTAGATTTGTATTTATTTGGCAAAATATGCGCACAATGTACGCATGAATAATTCGCCGACACAAAAGGAAAATACACATACAATGTAAACATAGATATTTCACCGGCACAAAAAGTTTGAACTGAAGATATTTAACCATCTTCGTAATTATATCAAAACTGTGATGAATATAAAATTTGACAAGAAGCAGCACCATACATGCATCATAAAAAATCATCATTGTTGCTGCTTATGTAGAAAAATACATCCTGACGTCAGAAAATTAAAGGTGTAACATTAACCCAAAATGTAACACCTCAGATATGTATTCATATCACTTATATAAGTATATTGATATTTCAATTACGATTTAATGTCTGAGATACCCATTTGATACAAAAGTGCATTAGATATTGATTTGCGACTGTGTTGCTGTTATGTTAGAACAATCAAGGTTCCACAAACTGTACTTAGTTTTCAGGTAATAATTACAGTGATGGTTATTCATGTCTCACTCCTTAGAAATTTATATTTCTCATTTTTCTCTATTTCTTATTTCACTTTCAGCTCTGTATGAATAAGTATCGTTTTATTTTGACAAAATACATAGACAGTGAACATATGTAATGATTTACCGAGGACAGCACATAAAGTAGACACAAACATTTATTTCCAATGTGAGCCTCAAAATACAATAAAAATGATTGATGGCACAGATAAAAAAAAAATGAAAATAAGGGTACAAAAATATTACTGAATTAAATACAAAATAAGATAATTTCATTCTGACTGAAGACTAGTAATAAAGAGCTGAGCACAGCTAGTTGCACCAAATCAGAATTAGGAATGTTGCATTCATCTTGTTTTAACCAGAGACCATAAAGCACTGTATGATCTTTGGTTTGACCGTTAACTAAAGATCATTCGGTGCTAGTGTAGTATGCGGTCTACCACGGTATCAAACACTATAGCATGCGGTCTACCTCATTTACTACCTAACCTAACCTAACCTAACCAAACATAACCTAACCTAGGTTAGGTTAGGTAGTAAATGAGGTAGACTGCATGCTGTAGTGTTTGATACCGTGGTAGACCGCACCGATCATTCTTTCTAACTATACCAGTAAACGTTAAATAATTTATCAATGTATTAGTTCTTGCTCAAAACTTGTGCTCATTATAGGCTAACCATTCTAACGTTACTTTTAATATATTCAGGTGCACTACCGTTCATATTGTTATAACATATCAATATTTCATGTTTCACTCTATATTTTACTTGTTAGAATCCGACTCATGCTTAATTGATCAAAGACAATATGAGTTCTACAAAGAGCGTTAAAAATATGTACTTTACATTATTTTTGCATTAACCTGAATTCTAAGAGCCTTCAATTTCCTAGAAATATTAGTATACTAAAATGAACAAGCATAATGGAAATGACACTGAATTAAGGCCCGCTACACATGCTGTTTTTTCCTCTGTTTTCAATGCACAAGCAAAAACTGCAGTTAAAACGGAGTTAGTGGATGGAAAATTATCTGCGCAGTCGTGACTGTACAGGCCAAAATCTTGGCCTGAGCGATATCTGTCGATGACAGGAAAGTTAACTGCAATTTGAATTGTGCAGTTAAACCGCAGCGTGTGGAGAGAAATACAAAACTTTGCTTAGTCTGCACCACGTGGCTGTGGTGCCAAGATGTGGGACATGCAGAACTTTTCAAGGGCGTTTATGGAGGAATTCATAGAAATTTACGAAGCCATGAATGCCTTTGGAAAATTAAAAGCAAATGGTACTTGGACAGAGCCAAAAAAGGATAAGCTTATGAAAAAAATTATTGAAAAGATGAGAGAAGCGGATCCGGGGGCAGATCAAGATGCAGTTGTGAAGAAAATAAACAAGCTCTGAAGTGCATACAAGAAGTAACTGAAGAAAGTGTCAGATTCAAAGAAGTCTGGGTCAGGTGCTGACAACATATATACTCCCAGGCTGTGGTATTTCAACATCCTGAGTTTTTTGATGAACCAAGAGACCCCACGTGCATCAACTTATAACCTGAACAGACTTGAAGATAAGGAGCCTGAGGTAAGACATTTCATTGATTGTTGATTTGTGTTTCATTCAGTGATGATTAGGAATAACATTACATTGTGTGAATTTGCAGATAGCTACCAAATGCTGTACATAGCTTGAGCTGTCCCACTCAATACATTCATAGCCTAGCCAGTAAAAATGGGCAATATTTTTTTTTAACAAAAGCATAACTTTCAATAGTGCATAACAGAGATTAAGAAAAAAAAAGCATCATGTAATAGGATCTTCCTGTTGCCAGAAACCTGAGAGCAGAAGTCAGACGTTCGTCAGGAATAATGGCTTTCCGCATGCGTGTCCTTTCGTTCAATCAAAGGAGCATCCAAGGATAAAAGATGCAAATAGGTTTCCTCCGTCATCACTTTCTAGCTTCCTAGCTTCCTCTTCAACAGCCACTTCTTACGTCAGCGTATGAGTGCATTGGATTATATATGGAGGAGAAGAACTCGTTGAAAATAGGAGAAAAAGTGTAGAGGACAGGACAGAACCTTTAGGGACACCGCTGTTGATGGAGAAAAGGGGGGAGGCTGATTCATCAACAATCACAGAGATAGATTGGCCGGAAAGGAAGCTAGATATGAAGGAGCAAAGTGAGGGAGGGAAGCCAAAAGAGGGGAGCGTGGAGATGAGACTCCGATGCCTTACCCTGTCAAAAGCTTTGGATATGTCAAGGGCAACTGCATATGACTTCTTCAATTTTTCAGGGATGCTGATCAGACATTAGTAAGATAGGTAAGAATATTACTATTGGATCTCGTCTTACGGAAGCCATACTGGTGATCAGAGAGAAGACTGATTTTCAAGGTATCGAAGGATATGGGAGTTGAGGATGGATTCAAAGACCTCGGAAATAGTAGATGTCAAAGCGATAGGATGATAGAGGTTTCAGAACGGTCACCCTTCTTAAGGATGGGATGCATATGTGGGATGTACATATATTCCTTATGACTACTTAGATCACATTCATGTAAGTAATGTGTGTACTTTTCTTGCACTGAGGCCTTCGCAACCGGAACCGTGTACTCCGGGACCTTTTATTACTGGAAAGAAGGGCTTTTCGCCGTACCGGGGTAAAAGCAATCACGATGAAAATAAGAGAGAAAAAAAAAAAACATTATGAGCTTTTCCACGATACGTAAGTTTTCCTATTGCTTTCTTTTTTTTTTTTTTTTCAGAGTATCCTCCCAAGATAGTCCACGCTATACCATCCTTTACCCCAACTCATGAAGTTTTGGAGCAAGGCTGTTAAATTGCTAGAAAAGACTAAATTGTGAATCTGTGGATGTCCGCAGAATACAGATGCTTAGACAGCAAATTAATGGTAAAGTTTAAGACATGGGGCCTCGCGAGCGTAGAGTGGCATGTATTATACAAATGGATTAGGACAAATTCTGAGTTTCGAGTGTTCAGTGTTTAAGAGTGCGATGCACAGGGGTGTCTAGCCAGGGGTACCCAAGCTGCTGTACCTTATCCCCATTCTTGATCGATGAAGAGCTAACTACTAGACATAAGCTTGGGTGCATGGGCTGAGACAACACGTGTCGTACTATTCCCTCCCTACAAACGAGCTGGAAAAAAAAAATCTTCTGATCCCTCTTCTGTAGTTTACATTTCTATGTGATCAATACAAGGCATCCGGAAATTAGTCTTGACTCTTACACCAGTTCCAGGTGAGTTACACTAATATCTCGAGTAATATTTGATAACGTATAAGGCACGCAATAGGAATTCTTATCTAAGAAAAAAGTGTATTTAGTTGCGCAATGGTTATTCTTCCTGCCATGGGTCTTTTAATGTCAAGCTTAGTTTTGATTGGTTGATGTAGAAGTCGAGCGGTGATTGGTGGAACACATCACTGCTGGACGGCTTCAGGCACTTGGGATCAACAGCCGACACAGGCAGAATAGCTTGGCACGTCCTTATATATATTACAATCATCGTCATTTCTTGACTTACATTATTCATATCAACAGCTGGTGTCACTCCATGAGCTTTATAAAAGTCGAAAGTGTTGTGTAAGATTCGTGTCCTGTGTAGCGTGTCAATATATAAAGTATGTAATGAAAATTGTAATGCTTAACTTAAGAGATGGTAATAGGGGACGTTTGAAGTAGTAGAAGGGTGCCATAACAAAGGCTATGGGAAGGGAGGGATACTCTTTGGCTGGCACGGGAGTGTACTTTCTCCATTATTAGATGCTCTCCTACAATGTATTTACCTTGTATTGGTGATCAGTTGTGTTTGTAATATGAAAAATCAAAGCTGTAGCCCATCTGCTCAATAAGGATATTGAAACAATTACGGCTAAGAATTTTATGAATTGTACAGTTTGGATAATTAAAAAATGCATTTGTTAATGCGGTTATCGTTAGAATGAATTAGCAAGTAAGAGATACAGATGCATAGAAATATGTCTGGAGAATATCTACTATAATTTTTTATCTGGAATCACCCAAGTCCACAGAACCAGACTTTGTTTATATAGTAAATTAATTCCATGGTCCAGGACTTATGTATATCAGTGAACTTTAGTGGAAAAATTTAAGGTGAAGAGTATATGAGCCCAGTTTTTGTTTTTATTTGTAAATAGTTGCTTTTGACCAGTAACTGCTGGTTTTAATGGTTTCTTAAGATTTTAGTAGTGTCCAATGTGATAGTTTGCTTTTTTTGTTTTGTTTTACAAGAGTCCATAAGTTGATTATTTTTATTATATTGTGTGCTTGTGCTAAGGTGAAAATTTACCTCACTAGTGAGACTAAAGTCGACCCTATTCCAGTAGGTGGAACAGATTTTCTTCAGCTTCACTTTTGGACAATATAGATAAAATGAAAAGATGACAATAGAAGAAAAAATCAAGATATTCAAGTAAATATACTGCACCTATGGTCAGTCAGATTTATGTTACGGCCCTCAAACAAGTTCTTTCATGTGTGCTCTAATCATTTTCAGTATACCATCAGTAACATAGTGATCTGTTAGCATGAGCGCAGACATTAATGTTACTTGTATACTGTGTGTGTTTCACCAGACTCCATGTCTAGATATTCATATTATTTCCAGATTAATGTTCCTATTGATCCTTGCATTCCTTATTACTCACTGTGCATTTGGAGCTCATTTTCTTTGGAAAGGAATCCTTTAAAATCTTGAATTGGAAAATAAAGCTCTTGGTCACTTTTATAATTCACTATGTGTATGAAATCAAATTCTAGGAAGGGTGACTTTGCACCACTACATGGACAAGGTACATCCTATTGATTTATATTATACCCTACCTTTGTACCCCAGGGCCCCCTTCTTTGAGGTTCCCACAGTGCTCAGACAGCAAACCACATCCGCTAGATAGGACCACGGATTGAGAAGTGTGCTGATGTGTGTTTCTTATGGAATTGGTTTAGGACAGTTGAGGAGTGGATGGTTGTATATTGTATTGCTGAGAAGTGCTATATAGCTATATATTGAAACATAACAAGGAAAAATGCTCCTCCAGGTCACTTGGGCTGAGAGAAGACAGTAGGGTTTGAGGAAACGTGGTAGCTGCTTGAAGCTTGAGGAACACAGTCAGTGGTCATAAAGTCCAGAGTCCTATAGTTTTTTTTTTTAAGGCTCCTGTCACAGACAAAAGTCCACATCAAGGAGGGGCCCCAGTTGAGATATAGAGAGAATTAAGAAACAGAAAAAAAAGAAAAGACAAGGAATTTTTGAGAAAGTGAAAGACCTTTTTTTGAAATATGCCAGGTCATAGTTATTGGGAAAGACATGAGAAGGTAGAGAGTTCAACGTGCAGGGAAAGATGCAGTTATCAGATTGGCACACCCTTGAGTTGTCGATGGCCACACAATAATCATGTGACGCAGCAGCTTGCCAAGTATTGCGTGGTCTAGCTAGTGGTGGGGGCATACAAGCAGCCAGCTTTCAAGAGCAAAAACCAAAGTAATACCTATAGAAGAGGGAAAGTGAACCAGCATTGTGGCATAGGACAAGGGGGTCAAGTTTGTAAGTTAGCCTGGGACAGTTTATGTGTCGAACCGCTTTCAACTCACCTTTGTCAAGTAAGGATACAGAGTTAGAACCACCCCAAATGTGAGATCAGTACTCCATACAAGGAGGAATCAGTCCCTTGTATAAATGGAGCAACTGATTAGAAGAGAAGTTACAACAACTAAACAGGACACTCTGTTTCTTAGAGGCAGACTTAGCTATTCTCATAATGTGGGGTTTTGAAGAAAGAGTGGATGTTACAGTAATACCAAGTATGTTACATTGAGTCAAGAGGTGGAATTACAGAACTGTCAAAGGAGAGACGAGAGTTGTGAGGAGTTTTCATTAGAGAGATAGGTAGAAATTGGATCTTAGAGGCAATAAACATAACTAGATTTTGTGTATTCGTCTGAGGTATCCTATCCAATCTGAGTTTATTGAGGAAGCTGTGTCAATACGAGATGCAGATCGAGTGAGAGAAGAGGGAGCATAATTGAAGGATGTGGATGAATGTAATGATGATTTATCATACATAGTTGTTATATACAGTCATTTTAGCGATTTCTTTCTCATTGATATAGAATTTTTCATTTTTCAGTGTGTTGGCAGGTCAGCAGTGTTCTTTGGGTGCTGGAAGTTTGCCATCCAGTTCTACAGTAATCAGACTGTTGTATACTTCTGATTTGCAGGTTGTGCCAAAACAAATGGATCCTGGAGAAAAAGGTGACTGCAGTTATTGCTAAAAGAGATTTCCAACCCACAAGGTAGATGTTCTGGAAATTGTTGAAACCAGCTAGCTGGGTGCATCATGGAGTGTGTAGCCAATGTCAGGGAGCAGTGCTAGGGGTGCTGATACACCCCAAAATAATATTTTTCTCCCAGCCAGGTAAACTGATCTTTCCAAGTAGGTTGAAGAGGTGCTAAGCTCTTCCATTATATGACTTCAGGCTTTAGATAATGTTGAGAACAACAAACTGGAGGTTAGGCTGGTTGGTGGCCATTATGCACGGTCAGCTAGAGGAGTTCTGCACCAGAAACCCTTCCTGTCATAAACAGTTTTGCTTTTCAGGTGCCAAGTTAGAAGATGTAGCCAATGCCATAGAGAAGGGCTGTGTTGGTGCTGACAGTAATGCACTTTTTTTGTTATTAGATACAAATGATATACTTAAGAAGAGTTGGGAGGAACTCTGGAAGAAAGATCACCAGCTTGTTCATCTTTTTCGAACCAAACTAATAACATTATGATTTCAGGAGAACTTCTTAGGATTGGCACTAGGGACACAGTCTTCAGCAAGGTTTTCAGTCTTAGATTAATGAACTTTAGACTGCAAGAGAAAATATAGTTTGTATACTCATGGCAGCATTTTTCCATGTTGCTTGATATGTGGATGATGATGTATACCTGAATGAACTAGGTGCTGCATATTTTGGCAGGCTTCTCTGAATCTATATGTTTTGATAAAAAATGCAGTTTGTGTGAAGCACACACATCCCCTACCAAAAATAATTTTTGCATTAAGTCTCGGTCACATATCAGATTATTGTGTTAATACACACAAAAAAAAAAAAAAACTATGCAAAACAAATTTTTAGTGGTAGTGAGAATTGCACTGGAAGAATAATAAGATATGACTTGTGTCTATGAATCTTAGGTAGATATTACAGATTTCTTTGCCAGATACGTAGTTCCAAGGTACATGATTAATAAGTAAAAGGGGAAATAAAGTGGGCAGTAATGTGCATTGGAAGGACAGTTAACTGTCATGAGGTTATCTGTTTCTTCTCAGATTATAATGGTGGAAACAGGATAACAAAGCAGAAGGCCCCTCCCCACCCAGCTCTCCTTTTGGCTTAACTACCAGCAGGAAAATGATGAAATATAAAAGACCCTCCTAATAAGGGGAAGATACTGTCATGGAAATTGTATGGGAAACTAAGGATAAAAAAGTTCTCTATCAGTTTGACAAAATCTGCTATGTGGTTGGATTTTGAAAAAGAGAGACATGATTAAAGGTAAGGTCATTGTTAATAGTCACTCTAAGGCCATTTTTTTAATTTTTTCAACAGTGATGACGGAAAATTGTGAGATAGTAATGTTCAGTTAGACATGATAACGGTTTCAACAAGGAAAGATGAATCCTTTACTGCTGCTTTTCATCAAGATGCTGGTTTTAGCAATAAAAAATTAGAATTGGATCAAAGTCTGCATGACATGGAAGTCTCCTATTTAAAGGAGTACCATCAGTGCCAGATGGCAGTCCTTTATCTGCAAATGCAATACTGGGAGAAGCATTTTTTAATGATTGATGCTTGTATGTAAATTGCCATTTAATTGCAATGTGGATTTATTTCAGCAAATAAAAGCTTGTTAAGGGATGACATTTTATTATGCTCCAAAAGTGTTTAAAGAATTTTTTTATCATAACTAGTGAAAAACTGCAAAATATATAAGTATCATGATAAATATCTTTGTAAAAAAAAAACTTTAAAGATTTCCAGACAACATCAGACACATGAATGAGACAAATGATGCTGATAAAATATGAACTATTTTGCATGGTATTACAATATACAGTGGAATACAAATGTTCATGAAAACACCGTGAATGTTATTAACCCTTTTCCTCTGTCCTTCAGTTCGACTCATGATGTTGTGGCCTACATCGTACATTTCATTCTCATTGTCATTTGATTTTGTACTATCACCAGCCTTAGGAAAAACATCCCTGTTCTTGATTGCTGTGAGAAATTTCAACCATAGCTCTACATGTTCATGACGCAACTTCATGGAAGCAATGCCTCATAACTGGCTACTGTCATTACAAGAGTTAGGAAATAAAAACTTTTCTTTGTTTTTATGATATTGTGAACTTTATGGTAACATCTCTGTAACTAAATAGTGATACAGTTTAACCTCAGTAATGTATAAAAGGACAAATAAACAAACATGCCTATGGAGAAAGAACTGGTGATTATATAATATCTCTAAAAAGAGGGACACATATAGATATATTTGGGTGAGTAGAAAAGATGGTAAGAGGGCATTTTTGGATTACGTGCTGATTCATAGGCATGCCAAATCATGAAAATTGGCTGTGAATGTGCTAAGGGGGCAGCTGGTGGGATGTCTGATCATCACCTGTAGGAGGCAAGGGTGAAGATACGCAGTGTTTGAGAAATAGGAAATGATAGGAGTGAAAAGAGGATGGTTTGATTGAGTGAGCCTGGAAAAGGGAGATGTGAAGAAATACCAGGAGAGATGGAGAAGTTTATGGTAAAAGGTGAAAGTAAATGAAGTTAGGTAAGTAGGTAAAGAATGGGAGGTTTTTAAAAAAGGGAAGCAGTGCTAGTATATGTGAGAGGTGTGTGTGGCATGCAGAAGGTGGGAGGTGGGCAGGCAACAAAAGCAAAGTGAGTGATGGGTTTACAAATAAAGGTGATAAAGAAAGAGAAAAGAGAGGTGTATGGGCTGTATTCATGAGGAAGTAGTGCGAATGATTGGGTGATGTACAAGAGAAAACGGCAGGAGGTCAGAAGGAAGGTGCAGGAGCTGAAAAAGAGTGCAGATGAGAGTTGGGTTGTGTGAGTATTGGTAAACTTCATGGTGAAAAAGATGTTGAAGAAGGTTAAAAGTGAAAAAAAGAAGAGAACACATGAGAATATTGTTAAACGGGGAGTATGGGGAAGTGACACTAGGCAGTGATGAGGTGAAGGGGAGATAGTGTGAGTATTTTGAAGGATTGTTGAATGTATGTGGTGATACTGTGGTAGATGTAGGGTGTTTGAGTCTGGGAGGTATGTAAAGTGAGAGTCAGCATGTGGTTTGGAGAGAGAAGTGAAAGTTCTCTGTAGAATGCAATGTGGCATAAGTGGGTGGTATTGCAGTTGAACATCTCAAAAAAGGGATGACTCTGTTGATTGTTTAATTAGAATTTTCGTTGTACTTTTGGAACATGGTAAGGTGCCTGAGGATTGGTAGCATGCATATATAGTGCCTCTTTATTATGGCAAGAGGGACAGTGGTGTGTGTGTGAACTACAGTGTACCTGGTAAGTCGCTAAGTTACATGAGAGAGTGGTGATTGACAAGGTCAAGGCATGTACAGAGGATCAGATTGGAGAGGAACAGTATGGTTTCATGGGTGGTAGAGGATGTGTTGATCAGGTGTTTGCTTTGAAGAATATGTATTAGAAATACTTGTGTAAGCAGAGGGATTTGTATGTAGCATTTATGGATCAGGAGAGAGCATATGACATGGTTGATAGAGATGCTTTGTAGAAGGTGTTATGAAAATATAGTGTGGATAGAAAGTTCTAAAAGCAGTGGCTGTTTTTTGTTTTGTCAAGAGTGTAAGGCATGTGTGCAATTAGGGAGAGAGGAAGGTGGGTGATTCTAACTGGAGTTGGGTCTGCAGCAGGGAATTGTGATTTTGCCTTGGCTGTTTAATTTGTTTTAGGTTGGGATGATGATGGAGGTAAATGTAAGGGTCTTGCAAAGAGAGGCATATGTGCAGTGTGTAGGCTATGAGGGGGGCCTGGGAAGTGAGTCATTGTTGTTTGCCGATAATGCAATACTGGTGGCATATTCATGTAGGAAACTGCAGAAATTGGGGTCTAAGTTTGGTAGAGAATGTAAAAGTAGTGTAATTGTGAATAAAAACAAGTTTTTTAGGTTTAGTAGAGACAGGTTAGTTGAGTTGTGAGTTTAACTGTAGAAAATTTGGAGAAAGTAAAGTGTTTTAGATGCCTGGGAATGGACATGGCAGCAAATGGAACTCTAGACAGTGAGATGAGTCATAGGGTGTCACTATCTGGAAGGGCAAAGATGAACATGATTTTAATGTATAGATATCCTTTTGATGTTGTATGGATGAAAATCATGGCTATGGATGACAGTGTTTGGAAGATGGTGAGTGTGTTGGAAATGAGATGTTTGAGAACAGCATGTGGTGTAAGTAGGGTTGATTGAGTAAGATATGGTAGGGTAAGAGAGAAGGCGGGTCATAAGATGAGTACAGTTGAGAGAGTTGAAGAGGATGTACTGAAATGGTTTGGTCATATGAGAATGAGTGAGGAGAGGTGTTAGAAGTAGAGGGGGCAATGAGAAGGGGGATATCAAATTGAAGATGGAGGGATGGAGTGAATAAGATATTGAGCGCTTTGGGCTGGAGCATGCAGGAGAGTGAAAAACATTCACAGGATAGAGTGAATTGGAGTGACATGGTGTACAGTGGGGGACATGCTGTCAGTGAACTGAACCAGTGAACATGAAGTAGCAAGAAGAAATGGGAAGATCTGTTGGGTTTGCCTCTGGACTAGGGGCTGTGGTTTCGATGTGTTACACATGACAGCTAGAGAATGGATATGAGCAAATAATTCCTTTCTTCCTCTACTCATAGCACTACCTTGCTAAATGGGAAAAGAAAAATATTTATGTCTTGTTTATTGGACCAGTTTGAATCAAACCTGACAAGGATTAGGCCAAATTTTGATTGTATGTATGTGGCTCTGAGTTGTTTAATGTGTGATATGGGCCTTTGGGAAGATTTTTTTGTCAGTTATGCAAAATTGGGCCTATTTTCTCAAAGTTCACACTCGAATCATATCCAATATTCATAGGCCACTTTAAACCAAACTTGGTAGGGGTGGTGCATGGGTGATCCTTATTCAGAACATGTACCTAGTGATCCTGACCATCATCCAAATGGCCACTTGTCTTAAAAATAGAAATTACTTCAAATAGTCAGAGTCTTTATTTTAAAGGTAAATTGGCTTAACCCTGAATTATAGTTGTATAATAATTCAGTGTTTAATGAATAAAATATTTTTGTGAATTTCATGATTTTGCTGCTAAAGCAGGTTAAGCCTGTTTTGTCTAAAGCTTACTAAATCTCTGAAACCATTAAGGCCAGTTTGAATCAAACTTTTCAGGGAAGGTTCTTGGATGTTCCTTTTCAAAATCATGTCTGATGACCTGGACCATCAGTCAAGGTTATTGGTGGTATCAGAAGTAGAAATTTTTTTAGATAGCCAAAATTTACTAGATTCTAAAGCAGAACTGGATCAAATTTCAATGATAGCTGGGGAGTTATGAGTTGTTGAACATACTTTATGGGTTTGTTTTAATAGCAGAGGAATTATGAGTTATTGAACATACTGTATGGGTTAGTCTGCAAAGTTTATAGCTTTCTAATTTTTAGTCAGTTATACATTTTAAGCCAATTTCATAAAAAAAGATTACATATTAACTGAAAAACCTCCAGATAAATATTTATTCAAGCTGAATGATGCCTCAAGATGGATACATGCATCACGTTTTGCACCTCAATTTCTCCCCACAGTCAGTCTTCCTGAAACCATGCCAATGACAGCACATTTTCCCGAGTTTCCTCAAAAGGAAATTGAGTGGATTTTAGCTCGATTTATAGGATCAGGCAGATGACTGAATTATGTGCATGTTTAATGAACATTTAGCACCTGTTTAGTGGATAAGAAAAATATTGCTTTGGTAGTTATAAGTGTATTAGTGTGTTTTGCCAGGCTGGCTTAGTGCTATTCAAAAACTTTTAACTTGTATTTTGTTTATTAACAGATAGGAGCATAGTAACACTATGACACAGGGGATGCTCTCTCTGTCTTGGAATAATCATAGTGCTACATTTACTCACACCCTCTCCACACTAAGAGAAAAGGTATGTAGGAACACGTTACCACATTACTTATATATATATATATATATATATATATATATATATATATATATATATATATATAGAT
>JAYMFT010048737.1:0-29861 GCA_038088735.1 Panulirus argus
TATATATATATATATATATATATATATATATATATATAAGTCAACTTCTTTTCCTTACGTCCTTTCCTATCTACCATACCACCTCTTCGGCTTTCACATTCCCCTGTGGTTGCCTTTCCACCCGAGGGATTCACTTTCCATGTAAGGAAATGGTGGTTGTACATCTCTCGTCAGCGCCCGAATGAAAATTAATTGACGTAATAAAATTCCGGGACCGGATTCCGTCCGATGCTACCAAATTTCTGACGCTCAGTGTGTCTATCTACCACAGGCGGTCCTGGGGTTAGGGGATGGGACAGTGAGTCTAGGGCACTCCAGGCTGAGGACAGTTGAGGTCCCGGGACACCCTAAACGTCCCTGGGGTTTCAGGGAAGGAAGGAGAGACTTTCTCTCTTCCCTAGGTTTCTTGGGAGGTGAGAGACCCGTTTGCAGGTGGGTGTTGTGAGGCAGACGATGGCTCTTTGTGACTCACGTGTGTTTAGGCAAGACAGATGCTGTTCCGCAAATGGTATGGGAGAGACACAAATGGTGTGTTGTGAGCACACAGGGTTTCCCTCAGCCGCAGGTGGTGTGTGTGAGTGACAGTGTGTAGGTGACACAGGTGATCTTTTTTAGATTCAGGTGATGTCAGCCCGGCAAGGCTTATGTCTTTTTTGACTTCATTACAGCTAGAAAAAACTCGTTCTCTTTCGTGTCTGAGAGACATAGATGATGTCTTGGGGAGGGAGTTAGTGTCTGGAATACACAGTTTGTTTCTTGAATGTTTAAGGCCCCACAAAAGATGTCAAGGAGTCTGCAGTCTGTGTCAAGGACTACGGATGTTGTCTTGGTTCTCAGATGTGGTGTTTGTGGGACATGTTGACAGAGGCCTTGGAGATGATGTTATGAGTTACACAGGCGATGTCTTGGTTCTCGGGGTACTCTGTTCACAGCAGCCTTACAGATTATAATGGCAGGTGACGTCATAACAACTCGGGGCACGTGTGTAGACCGGGGGACTTCACGGATGATGTCAGAGGTGCCGCTGGTGATGTCATAGTTCTCATATGTAATGTCTGGGAGCAGAGATGTTGACAAGGGCCTCATGAATGCTCCGGGAGGTTGCAGGTAATGTAAGGAGATCGACAGGAGATGACATGGTCCCCAGATGTGTGGGACCCACATATAGCGCCTGGTGCCTGCAGATAATGACGTTTATATGGCTCCATATCGGGTATTCAGGTCGGTGTGTGTCGGTGGGTCGGTTGAATTGTAATGCGAGCTCATCTCCGCCACATTGGTTGGCTGTCCGCAGTGATCTTTGGGACGGAAGAAGGGAGGGAGGGGGAGAGGGAGAGTGGTCATGGCAGGAGATAGAAACTGGAGGGATGAAGTGGGATGGAAGGGCAGATGAAATCTCCCTATGACGTTGGGACGGCCGTACATAAGCCAATTGTAGAGGTTGGATGAATACAGTAAGACAGCAAATGGTTCCTTGGAAACATAGATGGAAACTGGTTAGTTGTGCCTTTCTTACGTGGGGGCTTGGCTCTTGGTAGGTTATAGTCACCAGAACATAATGGCCTTCTGATTAGTGGTGGTGGCCGCATATGGTCCACTTACTGACTAGCACTGGTGGTGATATTTAAGCCAGGTGGGCCAAAGGGCGGAGGCTAACCCAGGTGACTTTGGTTCCCTATCCAGTCGAAGTCCCACTCCTCCTCCGGCACGCACCTTCATCTGAGGTGGCAAGGTTGCCGTCCTGGGGGTATCCGGATGGTGGGAACGCGACACATGTTGTGTCTCTGGACGTTTCATCGCAACAGCTGAGATGCGGACGGCATGAGAGGTGGGGGGCGCGAGTGGTATAGCAGGAGCCGCGCTGGAGTAGGAGGAGCAACAGAGGAAAGGAGGGAGGTGTCCCACTTTTATTGGGTCCTTGTGGACGTATCATAAAAAGGCTTTCAGTCTTGCTGAAATGTATGGTCGCGTCGCTGAAGATCCGGGAGGGTTGTGCGCTTGTACATGGACGGGACAGGAGGTAAAGTTTGTTGGAGTTAAGTGCCTGATCTCGCTCTCAACTAACGGCAATGTTATGGGGAAGGCCGCCAGAAAATAAGCAAGAATTAATCAAATGTCACCCGCTTGTGATATACTTCCTGGCTTGTAGATATATCAAGCTTTCATCATCCGTGTGCCTCGCAGGTCTGAGACGAGGGGCAATGTATCCCTGCGTTAGGTTTTTATGAAAGCCTTTACTGTAGAGGAAAGTTAGTGTGGTGCGGAGGCGTGGACGCTGGTGGTGCTGTCCAGCCCGACGCCGCTCTCCTTCGCCCACACACTCTCCTGGTGCCAAGGATTCAGTCGTAGCGATTGCATTTTATATTTTGAATCCGCAATAGCAATTTGGTCTTTAATGACGTGGTTGAGCTGGTTTCGCTGTTGACGCGACGACTTACGAGGTTGTCATACTTTTCGAAGAAGTTGGTGCCATCGTGGATAACCCTCATGAAAGGTTCTTTGTTGCATCATATTTCATCTCCTTCTCTCTGCTTCCTCCGGCTGTCGTCCCAAAGCCAGTTTTATGGTGGTGTGATTCCTCGCCGTCTTTCTGCCGATGGATAATCGTTCATAAAACCTCCATCCGTATCCTGAATCAGTGAACAAGATCGCGAGCAGATTAGTCTATCGTCTCAGCTCGGGAGGAAGAATATCCTTGTGAATTTACTGAGGGAAGGAGGGGGAGAGAAGGTCTTGCGAATCTTGAGTTCTTCCTGCTGGATTTAGGCCAAGGCTAATGGCTGCAGCTGTGTGACCCAGCTCTGGGTGCGGCGGTGGGCACAGTGCCAGCAGACACAGCCTCCTGACGGGGATACGGGGGTGGGGAGGTTGGTTCCTCGTCGGGCCAGGACGGGGAGCGCCAGGGGACGGGAGTATCATGAGGGAGGGAACCTGGGTAAGATAGGCAGGAGGCAGGAGGAAGGAAGCACAACAGGACCAGCATGGAATCATCGGTCTTCTGTGTCTCCTCTTCCTCCTTCCCCTCCTCCTCCTCCTCCTCCTCCTCCTTGTCCAGGTGTACTGAGTCCATTGTGGTGAGGGGAAAGTTTCACGTCGTGCAGCTGGAAGAAATTCTGGCCGAGAAACTTCTTGTGATTTTTTGCCTGCATTTCTTAAGGACTGCGAAGGACTTTTGTCCAGTTATGTTAACTGTGAGTAAAGTGAAAGTGAAGATCGTCCAGGCAGGAACCTTCTGCGGATACCGGACGATATAATAGATTTTATGAGAAGAGGAAAGAAGGAAATATTCATGAAGAAGGTAACCGAGATTCTTGTCTTGTCTGCAATTCATTAGAGACGCCGCGATGTGCAGCCCCCAATTAAATCTCACTCCTCCAGGCGTCAGAAGCTAAAACGTAAATTAGATTTTTGAGGAGGGAATCGAGAATCTCACGGGAGAAGGAAGATTTAGAGACAGATGGGGGTTGGCGGTCGAGTCTCAGGTGTTGGTAATCTTGTAACTGTGGCTGAAGTGGGGGCTGGAAGCAATGGTCCTGTTCCCTTGGTACTGGTGCAGCAGATTGTAGGGGCGTCTGCTGCTGCTGCTGCCGCTACTTCTTCAGAGTGTTGCCGCTACCTCTAATACCAGTGCAGGAACAGCACAGCCATGTTGATATTTATTGTTGCATTAATGATGGTGTTAGGAAAAAAAGTCTTCAGCTTAACGAGTGGCTCAAAGTCTCACGACCGCTTCACGTTTTCCTCCCACCGTCTCCCCGGGTCTTGTGATGTTCCTTGTAACTGCCCATCGGGAGCTGTACTCCCATAATATTATTTGTCTGTTACGTTTCGTGAAGTGCGACATTGACTACAGACGACACTTGTCTATGTATATCATGAAGCAGAGTTCTTTGGTTTCTGTTTTAAGCACTGTGGTTGAGTCTCACACTAATTTAGTATTTTACGACCGAAATATTTCGGAAAATCTTTATGACGTTTACACCATGTTATGATAACTCTGATCATTTATGCAGAATCATCGCACGCTTGTTATATAACGTGATTAATCAGATCCAGTCGTTTCCCAGCAGCCAGGGCCCCTGTGGTTCTGGTGGATACGAGAGAACAGGCGTAGACTGGCCTCGTAGGAGGTACCTCGTGGGGCGACCACTGACTGGGATATTGAGTAGTGTGACACATATATCAAAGACTTTTACAGAGTCTCTGTATATCACGTCTCCTATGTGTTTGTTCTCCAGCACCTCTACAGTTATATGATAATGGTCAATAAATTGGATAAGTCAAGATCTTCCCTTTCTGAAACCATGAGTTGTACGTAGTCATACAGAGCTTTTCATTCCCTGTAGCTATTCAGCTTACATTTTGGAGCTGTCTCAAAAGTTATGATGATGACGTATGATGTCAGTGCTTCTGTGAAGGCAGTGCATTAGAACTGCATTACTTCACTGTTCATGAAGTGTGAACATGTTCGTCAGTTTTTAAACGTCTTGAGACTCCAGCAGTCTTTAAGACTCCATCGCCAGTGCGATTTTCTGTCTCTAGAGGATGATTAATTACTCTGGTTATAGTGTTTTCTATTTCTTACTTAAAAACGCGGAGTTCCAGGAGTCTGGTCCAGGAGCAGAATGTTTGGTTCTGCTGTTAATGGCTTTCTCAAGGTCTTGCGGCGTGATGGTGAACTCAGCCGTGAGCAACATGGGGGAATCATAGTTTTAGACAATGGCGCTTGGGTCGTTTGTCCTATGGTGATTTTTGACTCACTGATTCCCAAGTTTGTTGCTTATCTCCTTCTCGTCATCTGTGTACGTAGTCTTTTCTTCTTTTCTTAATGGCCTAGTGGTACACACGATCCCTGGATATCAGTATTTATTTATTTCATTTGTGGTTCTTGCTCCTCTCTCCTGAATTTGGCGTCTTTTAACACAGTCATTTCCTTCTTTCGACTGGTTTGGTTTTCTTTGCTCGGTAAGCCGTGGCCATTTTAAAGTCTGTATTTATTTTCCAGTCTTATGAAGAGACTTTAACTGTCCCTAGAGTTTGGTCGTTTAGCATTTCCTTCTCCCTGGGACGTGTCTGGATAGTGACTGAAGTGTTTTTCTGGTCAGCCTTTCCAGACATTCTTCTGCTTTTTTTTTGTCGTCCGGAAAGGTTCCCATTGTACTCCAGTTAGTTCACTGCTTATATTTGCATCCTATGTACGTTTATTATAGCAACAGGACATGCAAAATTCACCCCACTGGTGGCACTTGTTTCGCTGTGGTGGTTTAGAGCACCCCGCTGAGAATTGTCATCAGCCCATAATGGCACTGGGTAAGGACATCCTCTTCCTTAAATATCTTAATCAGAATATCATCGATCCGGAGTATTCTGCTCCTACAATAGCCTTTGGCCAGAATATCCAAGACTCTGTTGGACCCAGAATAACCCTAGATTCGATTATCCGTAAGTTAGTATTAATAGACGAGAACCTTTCCAGTTCAGAATATCTTAGAATACCCTCGGATCAGAATTCCAGTATTCGCTTTTGTTAGGACAACTGCGACTGAGAATCGGTCGTCCGATGGAAACTCGCCTGTACTAACGACGAAGGAGTAGGGGTTCTGCCTCATATTTATTCTGCAGGTTAGGTTCTTCAATCGGTGGCAGCTTCTTGCAGCCGTGGGGCTGTAGGGAGGAGGGGGAGGGTGGGGGGGGGAGAAGTGGCAGATGGAAGGAGAGTGAAAACATTGGCCAGGGAGGAGAAATTGAGTGGATAACAAGAGATCAGAGGAAATAGTGGTTGTTCCATGCTGTTAAGGATCCGCCGGGCCATAGCCTAGCTCTGGCTCGTCTCTTTACTTGGCCCGTCCCCTCTTGAACCCTATTTGTTCCATGCGAGTGGCACGGTAGTGGAGGGCAGTGATAGGTCGCTCGGGGACAGGTGGTGTTTGCTCTGACTGCCGCAGCAAATAGCCAGGATGTCTGGGAAAACATATTCTTGAGCCCTACGAGGGACGAAAGATGATGGTGGAGAGGAGCCATGCAATACTCTTTCTCTGTCATTCAAACCAAGCAATACAGTAACTTGGAGATGCAATCGTTCACGACTTCAAATGGACTCGAATCATGCCTGAACTTGTCTACGGACGATGTTGAAACTATGAATGGGAAATATGGAATATTCGACTTCTTGAAGAGCGTCATGGACGTGTTCCAGATGTGGTCAGATGCATGGCTAGTAAAACTGTACCCAAAACAAATTCAGAGAACCGAAGTCAAACTGCAATGAAACGAGGCTAGACTTTGACAGCCAACTCGCAGGGGAGTCTCACGTTTTAGACAGAGAGGAACTGATCACAGATGCTAATGGCCACATAAAGGTTAGACATGCTGGTAAAAAAACTAGTGTCATTTCCTTCAAGTGATGATAAACTTACCTCGTAAAGGAAGACACACATTGTAAGAATCGGAGGGGGAAAAAAAAAAAGAATGCTAGAAGGTAAAGAATTCCACAATCAAGCTGTAGAGGAGAAGAGGCGCTGTCGCTGCACAGCCATCGAGTTACAGGAAGTGGCCAGTCAGGGTGATGTCGTCGTCGTGCTCAAGGGTCGCACAGTGGTGCTCAGGGGTCCCGGACCATCGCCTATGCTCAAGGGGTTAAGGACTTCCAAGGCTGACGTACATTGACCCCACGGCTGGTGGAGTGGTAGAACGTTTTACATTTTTTAGATGAAAGCCGATTGCCTGTATATTTGAACTGAGCTATAAAACACAGGATTTCTGCCCTTAACAGCTAGGATATTTTAAGAATGAAAAGTTACTTTTAGATATATCAGTAGATCCTAGGATTTAAGGGTCACATAACTCGCAAATCTGAATGTTAGGGAAAAGTTTTAGATGAATCAAAAGACTGAAAGAAGAGAGGTACACTGTGTTTACAGGGGAAGAATTAATATTCCATGTGTTTATCTTGTATGTGATGCAGGGGATGAAGGGAGTTATGGGTTTTACCGGTATATGAAACTGAATAAACGGTGATAGAATATAATGGTATCAAGAGCAGCAGAGGAGTAATAATGTGTGTTTTCCTCTTCCAGGTATGTTGGCAGCCGACGTGGCAAACGGGGGTGAACAGATACCAAAAGGCCGGCAGGCGACCAACACCGATTTGCAGCGGCACAGGTTTCTCATTCACCGTTGTCTCACCGTCCATGAGTATCCTGGAGGTTTCTGATTCATCACTCACTAGGAACATTAGGACAGTGTGGTCATTGTTGGTCATGGGTGGACTCAGGACCCGGCTGGGTGTCTTACTTAGTGACCGGGAGTACTGTGTAGTCATTTAGCATTTTAGATGCTTGTTAGGTGCTTTAGGTGGTAATTAGGTAATTTAGAACGTACTTTTAAGGGTTTTAGAATGTGATTTCAGTGTCCAAATTAGTATGAGGATGAACTATGTCGTTTTTGGAATCAACCAAGCATCCCTTTGTGAATATCATAATCATCACCGACATATGTTGACATACATCGGGAATTATCCTGTTAACTGTAAGGGTCAGTCGTTATGGATGACCCTTAGTATTTGCAGGTTTTCTGACAACGTATATGACACTGTGTTGGAGATGATTAACGGGTTGATCGTGGGGACGAATGGTTAATTTCTGAAACGAGATAGATCATCTTTGTTAACTCTTTGATAAACCCTTTCAACATGTAAGGCAGTCAGTCGGCACTGAAACTCCCACTAACAACGTGATATTCCCAGCCATTAACCAGGGCCAAACACTGGTCATCAACCACCCGGTCTATTTTTGATCAAAAACAAGATCACGTAAATGCAGCTTTTCCTGCCTGGCTGACGTGGTCAGAGGCTATCAGAATGCCATTAGTGGTCTCGCCAGCCCTTCATTGATCACTTAGGGAGGCGGCTGACTCACCTGCACCAGCCAGCATGCTTCTCCCGCTACTGCAAGAGTGGTAGATCTCTTGATGGCCTTATCTCATCGCCAGAGTACTGTTAGTTGTCCATTTTGGAGCAGGAACTCTCATGTGTGTGTGTGTGTGTGTGTGTGTTGCAGCAACAGTCCGCTTAATGTGTTACCTCCAGTGTTATAACTCTCATGCAGGGGTTATCTGCTTATCTCGAAATACATTTTTGCAAGGTTTCTCAACACTGTCTCGCAAGGTTCCTCTCTTTCTTCTTGTCTAAACATGGTTTAGTTTAAAACTTAAGACACACACTTATTCTTTAACGAGATGATGTTATCGGGGATGTAAACCCACCCTTCAAGAATCAGTAAACCAAAAAGTAAATATACTGTTTTTTGAGCATTTTTTTCGTCCTTAGCTTTGTAAGGGTAAGGATATTTCCACTTGATGATCTGTTCTATATCAAGAGTAAATTGTCTGTCAAAGGAGTATAGGAATACTGCTAACTTGCCGTGGGGAAGTATCATAGTTTTCTATGTAGGTGTTAGTTTACCTGTGGAGTGAATGTTGGGTTCATCAGCTCTTTAGTATGTAAATTAAGCGAATAGAAGCATTTTCAAGTTGAAGTGAAGATATTTGGTCTCTCGAGTGATTCAACCATGAAGTTATGACGTGAAAATTAAACTTTGTTGAAGAAGTAAACCTAAAATCTTATTTAGAAAAGCAGAGAAAAGTATATACATAATATTTCCTGGAAATTACAGCCAAAAACAATGACTTTGATGAAAGTTTATAGTTCAAAAAAGAGCGTATGGAAGATACTGGAACCATTTCATAGTATTCGGGCTGATAGCGTATAGAACCTCATGATTACTGATGGATTTTTCGGGATGGAAGTCGACAGAAAGGGTTACACAATGTCTTCTTGAATTCTGGAAACTGGAAGTTAAAAGGTGTAAGACAGGTTGGTGGCCAGAACGTCTTCAGTAATAAAGCCCAGACTTAGAGCCGAGTCTCGCACCATCTTTCTCCTAGATAAGCAACGCCAGTTCCTTGGTGTTGCCCTTGAAGCCATTGCTAAGCTGTGGAAAACTGCTCTCAGTTCCATGGGCTGCTCTGCCGTAGTTGTCTTGGGTCTGGAAGTCGTTGGCGGCTCCAAGGGCTCAATATATATCAGGTTACTGGTCTGGGTGATTGTACTGGAAGTCGGTGGTCATGGTGCTGGAAGTTGTTGGTGATGATGCTGGAAGTTGGTTTTGATGGTGCTGGAAGTTGTTGATTGTGCTGGAATTGGTGGTTACGTTGCTGGAAGGGGTTATAGTATAAGTTCGCCTCTGACGATGGCAAAAGTGGTGTTGGAGTTAGATTATAGTACAGGTAGCTTGTGGTGGAAATGGAACTTGAACAATGACAGAGCTGAAGGTTATGGAAGCAGGTGAGGCTTTATAGAATTTTGCCTTATTATTGGTAGTGATTGCTTAGCAAGCTGCAAGGATGGATAACAGGGACGTAATGGCCCGTCTGGAGGTTATCTCAGCCCTCCCCAGGCGACCCTCCTTCTATGACTTCTTTCCTCTTGACTCCCCACCCACTACATTTGTTCTGGATTCTTACCACACGACTAGTTCCTCCAGCTTTCCGTCCTGGATCTTCTCGTGGCGACCTTTCTTCCACAGCGTTTTCCTTTGTCACCACCCTCCCATGACCTCTCGTCTCACTGCTTCTTCCTCACGCCTTTCTACCAATTCTCATCGTCAGCCTTCTGTGCTCTTCTCTCACGATTCCTTATTCTTTTACCTTTTTATCCTTCTCCTGACAGCCCTGCCACCACCCTTCCCTTCTGACCCATCCGAGCTGGCCTTCCTCTAGCCCATTTATTTTGTACGATACCTTACGTTACGTATCCTCTATACTGTTGTGTCGGGAGTCGTAGCGTACCCCGCACCTCAGGCTATGACTCGGGTTCTCCCTTGTGAGTACCTGCTCCTCCAGGCTCTTTGATGTTCCAGGTCTTCTTGTGTATGCTGAGCAGCCTGGCTGGTTTAGTACACCTTTGAGGAAACTGTCCATTTCCTTTCTGAGAAAGTCTCTGGGTCTTTCCTTGGTGTTCCTAACATACGTCGGCTGTATGCTGAACAAACGTGGACCCAGAGATATTTACGCTATTTTTCACTAGTGTGTCCTACAGGTTCAATAGCCTTCGGTCGATCTACTGTGCACGTTTTAAGTAGTCTGGTACTCCAGCAAGGGATTATATTTGTATGCAGGTTAGGGAGTAGGCCTTCCAGTTTTTGCCATCAGTAAATTGTGATGCATCACTCGCGTCCAATTTCTAAAGTGTATGATATTAGAGCTTCCAGTTTCTTCCATGCATTACTGATTCTACGCAGGCAGTAAAGTACTTTTAGACGTTTTCTAGCCGAGCAGATCTCCAGTCATGTATGGCGATGTTAGTATATACAAGTACTCTGACTGGTTCACTGAATGGTTTTGATTCCAGTTTCAAAAGTTCTCAGAATTGTACTCATCCATTTATTTTGTCTTGTTATCTCTCATACCTAGACAGAGACACATGTCTGTCGCGTTACTGTCACTCTTGTTTCCGTCTGAACTCAGAGTCTGACGGTTTCTTCATTCCATCCACAGCGCAGGAGTTGAAAAACTTCCTCGCTGGAGATCGTATTTCTGATGGCCCATTGGAACTCTTTGGTTGGTATGTGCTTGTAGGTTCTCGGAGTCCTCAATCGACGAGATTGCCATCGTTCGTCTTTTGTCATCTGCTAATGACTGGACGTGCCTCTAGTGGGTTTTTCTACCACTGTCAGATGTAGTATGCTTGAGGATCATTAAGGAGGGAGCACAGTGAATTGGAGCCGGTGAGTTTTGTCCGGCCACGTGATGTCCTAACGTGTTAGTTATTCCCTCTTTGATCATTTTATGCAAGCATTTCAGTGCCACGTTATCAGAGGCCTTTGGTAAGCCTGTAGAAGTAAGAAAGACATTTTTGCGTCCTCATCGTCTTCTGGGATGTTATCATAATGGCCGAGATTTTGTGAAAGACTTGATCTTCCTACCGGCTTCTCAAGGTTGGCCGAATTTATCAATATTTTTTCGTATTTTTCTTTCCAAAACATCAGTGACTTGCAGTGCTGATGCAACTGTCTGGTAGCTTTTTAACTCGAATTGTTTTCCTTCCTCCTCCTCCTCCTCCTCCGCATGAAGGAGCTGCGTCAGCAGTTTTTAAACTCTCTGGGATGATACAACTGTCTGGCGGATTTTTCCAGAGTGTTGAATGCGATTGCTAGTGGGTTTCCAAACACCTCCTCCTGGAACCTTCCTTCCACCACGACTCTTTCACTGACCTCTTGACGAACGTCCAGCATAATAATATACCCTCACGACCCCCTCCTCCCTTGGTGGTGGTGGTCCTCCTCACCTTACGACCCACCCTTCACTACAGTTACTACTCGATGGCCCCCACTAGTCTGCGTCCCATTCCAGCACACCTCTCCCATCTCACAATACGACTTATTCAGACGGATCTCCGCTCCACACCACCGCGTCTTTCAGTCTGGATCCCCCTCTCCCACGAACTCCCCAAGAACTCTCGGCGGTAACCTAATGTCACGGTCCTCCTTCACCTATCTCCTCCACCACTGCCACAGCAACCCTCCATCACAAAAACCCCCCAGACACAAACACACACCCTCCAACGTTCCTCATTAATCGCAAATCACGGTTCTATTCGTTGCCAAAGATCGCACGTGTCTCATTCTGTCGATATTTCTCGGGTATTATCGCTTCGCCCTCGTTCAACACTTGTGTGATGCACCATAATTCTTCACTTGGCCGTTGTCGTTCTTCTCTTTACTCCTCCATGGCCGTCTTTATTGCATGTTTATTTTCCCTCTGGTTCTCTCGAACCGTTGCCTCTTACCTCGACGTCGCCATTAATCTTCGGGGTTTTTCCCGTCATTGCTCGTTTTCTCAACAGAGTTCCATTAATTATTTCTCTCTCTTTCCTCTTTCGTCGGTCTCGGAAATTTTACGTCATTACCCACTTTTGTCACACGTTTTTCTCCGGCCGTCATCGTCCTCTCGGTGGACTTACCTAATTTCCTGCTGCAGACGCAGTGCGTTCTTCATCTCTCTCATTCCTTTGTCTCTCCCGCCAGGGTGGTAAGCCAGAGTAACTTCAGGGTAGGAGGCTCAACCGGTCTTCGTTGTGGTGTGGGTGTCCGAACGCAGGTCATGAACCTTTAGCACCAAATCCCAAGCCAAACTGACGTTCGCAAGAAGGTTCCCTCTGGCAGTGGGTCCTTTCGCTTCATTCGTCCACGCTTCTTAAGATGGTTTACTCTTCTGTTTTCCATTTATGTAGACCAGGATTATAGGACGCTGCTACAGTTGTCCGGGATATAACCACATCATAGACCACCAGGTCGTCAGACAGCTGGCTTTCCCATTTTACCCAAACTTTGTTCAGCTTTTGGTAACACAAAGTCCTTGGGTCCTCATTATGGAATGCTCGTGTGAGTGCCTTAGTTATCGATTGTCACATTTATGAATAATGCATCTTCGTGCTCGATTAACCATGACTCTGTCCTTTTATTTTTGAACGCTTCATTTTATGGTTTTATTATCCTGGACTCGAACTCCTAGATTACCAAGAAACCCTTTTCTTATGGTTGTCGAAGACGTTCTAGCTCTTTCAAATTATCCAAGACTCAAGTTCCTCAGTTATCCAAGAGTTCTGAAGGGTTTGACCTCACAAAATCTCCAAGGTCCTCGATTTTTCCAAGTTAACTGAAGCAGAGTTGTTTTTCCATGACTTGTGACAATGTAGAACGTGAGATTTACCATTTCCCAGGAAGTGGAGCAAGTTTTTTTTTCCCCTCCCTCATACGTTGCCCCAGTTGAGGAAGTTTAGCTGACTGCACTGACTATTAGCAGCTCTGTTGGTTCTTAAAAGAAAACCGGGGAAATAGTTGGCTAGCTAGACTCCAAGATGTTCTTCAACCTCTGCTGCATTCTCTATCATAGATTCCCCAGACGACAGCATCTGTAAACATGCCTTACGCTTATTGTCGTGTTTAACTTTTAGCGGGTTCATAGTCTTACTGCAGTCTGTAGCTGCAGTTGAGTCGGTCCTTCTTCAACAGCATCATAAGTGGGTAGCTAAGGCCAGCAACATAACATGTGTCGAATCACCGATGGGTGTCAGCTCATAACTAGGATGGATCACTTCTCTCCCAAGGGCTGACTGCCCTTGTACGGGTCTCTCCCTACGGGTGATCAGGTGTGGTTAAGAACAGGTCTGCCTCTCTTGCTTTAGATATGTTCAGTATCTATTGTCTTCTTATAAGTTATTGATTAGGATCCCCGGAGATAGGCGATGGAGCAGATAGAGAGTGATTAGTGAGGTGTCAGTTAGAACTAAATAGACTTCTTATTTCTTCATATTATCTCTTCCTCCTCAGCGAGGAAGTGTCAGGAGCAAGTGACTTGAGTCTTCAAGGGAAACTCTTCGTTTTTCCATCTTTTCCTTCTTTTAGAAAGCGATTGTACAAGAGGGGAGGATTTTAAGCCACCTCCCTCGACACCTGCTTTTCTTAGTCGCCTCCTACGACACACAGGAGATTTTTGAGCAGTGTTTTTTTTTAATTTCCCTACACCCAGGGATGATTATAAGACATGGGTATATGAAAGCTCTTGGTAGATATGGTAAGGAATGAGTCTGGACCGCGACAAAGAAATAATCTCTGAAAACAAGTACAAGCGACACTGTGGAGGAGGAGGTGGAGGAGGAGGAGGAGGAGGAGGAGGAGGAGCAGCAGCAGCAGCAGCAGCAACCTAACTAGTGTACAGTTGTTGCTATAAAAATATCTACGAACTTCCCTGACAGACGGCGAGTTGATGATGTACGATTTTCCCGATTGCTCTCCCCCGGGGCGGACACCCCGACTCAATGCCGCGGGTATATTTTTGATGCTGGAGTTGCCTCCAAAATTATATTTTATCAGGACTCCTGTTAAATTAGTACTTGAGCTATTTTTAGAGAGGTCGGTGGTAATGATAACTCTTTTACGTACGTGAACATCGACAGGTCGTGTGTGTGTGTGTGGGGGGGGGGTGATTCTTAAAACGAGTTCTATTGGCAGGTGTGTGATACAGCTGTATCGGCAGGTATGTGACACTACTGTATTGACAGATATGTGATGCAGTTCTATCGATAGATATATGGTACAACTCTTAGAATATTTAACCCAAAATTAAATGAGACGAAATAATATGTAAAGAGAATTCTAGTGCTTTTGTATGAGTTTGTTAAGGTTGTCTTTTTTCATATATACACTTTCGTAACTTTTAGAGGCTAAATTGAAATTACGACTGAGGTTACTACTTTAGGAATTGTGAAACACATTCTGAATTAGATTTACCCAGGTCATTAAGCCCCAGTAACTCCCAGTTCTCCCCAGGATAGTAAAATCCCAGTATCTCCTGGTTCTCCCCAGCTCAGCAACGTCCCAGTAACTCCCAGTTGAGTAATGATTCAGCCACAGAAACTTGCCTGGAGTAGACGTGTGTACCCCAGGACTAACACCCTCACAGATGTAGGATATATGAATTTTATTTTGGCATGGTAACTCTGGTATTCACCGTGGGCGTGAGGTAGGTAGTGGCTCTTTCGGTTTTGTCTTGTTCTACAATTTTGTTCTTTATCTTCGATGATGAACAGAGGGTTGGCATTGCATCTTTTATCATGCTGCTGTCTCGAATATTCATACGAATGTATTCAGAGATGAGTTTTGTGTTTGTATTATGGAGGCGAATGAGTACAAGTCTGTGAGGTGGTCCCGATGACGAGGTTGTCATGATTTTCGATACGATCACTTTGGTGGCAAAGGGTAAGCATTTCTAATGGCCGGGTGTTGTTAACCTCTTCAGCAGGTGTTGATAAGGCTGTTCGCAGGTATATATCGCTGGAGATAAAGGTATTGATATCTTCCTTCGTTAGTGACTGAAGGGATTGGTTATACAGGTATTAAAGATAGATAGATACGGGAATTGGAGTAGCTAGTTGACTTAGGGGTTAGAATAAACTTGAGCCAGTTGAATTTCATCTGACCATCGGCTATACAATTAGAAGGACAATGGAAAAGAGAACATGAAAAATGCTAGTATACAGTAAGGGGAGGGACTATTGTAAATGAGAATTGTATTATTAATATATTAAGGTAAGGGAACGCGAATGAAATGAGTTGGGTCAGAAGGGGAGAGGTCTTGCGGGGGTGAGTGAGATTTCGGACGGGAATGTACGTAGGTAGGTAGGGTCACACAAGGAGGGGGAAGTGAAAGTGAGAATTCTTCTGGAATATGAGGATGAATGTTGCGACAGGTATACAGGAAAGGTATTAATGTGGTATTGAAAAAGGGGACATTAATAATCTCATGATTACGATGGAGTCTTTGACCTGACCTCTAAGGGTGTGGTCAAAGACCAGGCCCTAATAAACAGGTATTGACCAGATCATTCGTACCATCATACTCAAGGGTCACGCCTTCGATCGCAAGTGGAAATGTACATATACGAATTGGGACACTTATGAAGGCGTCTGTGGCTGCGTTGCCTAAGGAAGGTCAGTCAAAGACCAAAGATTTTCCCGAAATGTAAGACTAAACTTGCACGTGAGTACGGCCAGTCCTCGTTGTTAGTTGAAGAAAAGGGAAGGGGGGGGGGGGTAGGCATATACCAGAAAGAAAGTCTGTTTATTTATGCAGTAAAATGAATATTTTTTCCACAACTCGAGACTTAAAAGTTTGAGACAAGAGTTGTTGAATTTATGTTTACGAGTACTGGTGTGTGTGTGGGAGGGGACTGTGCTGAGGTGTGGTAGGACGTTGTTCTTTGTCGGATAGAAGGGTGTCGCTGGAGGCTGTGTATATATAGACATATATTCATTTTCGTTCTTTTGTATGGAAAAAATTGTGTTAGGGTAGCCTCGCTCTGCACTGGTAGTGAATTCAGCAGCGTTGAGGAGCAGAGGTGGTGTGTGTGCGGCGCGCAGAATGAGAAATGGAAGCCTGAAGAAGAAGAAGAAGAAGAAGAAGAAAAAAAGAAGAAGAAGAAAGAGGAGGAGGAGGAGGAAGAGACAGGGGAGAGGCATTTAGGTTGTCTGGTGTCATCCAGAATGAGTGGCTGGTGCGGCTGGCTGCTGATTTATGGGAGGGGAACATAAATATGCAAGAGAGAGAGAGAGAGAGAGAGAGAGAGAGAGAGAGAGAGAGAGAGAGAGAGAGAGAGAAATTACCGAGAAATTACCAGATCTTCTGAGAGAGGCGGTGTCTTACGCTACCCGAAGATAGTGATCATTCTGAGACTTTGACTGCTAGACCTCAGAACTAGATAAGGCTTGACCATAATATGACATTGTCATACTCAGTGTACAACAGGCCCAGTGTAAATAGAATTGATAATTGAATAGTTTTTAGTTAAGTGAACAAATTATTCGTATTATCTTTTCTTTATAAATCATTTAATTTCCCGACAAATTTGGTTCAGAACTACATGAGTTTGATTTGTTCTGTATGACATTTCAAATGGCATTCTCTGTGTTCAGAGTCTAGACTATATATTCATATCAGTTATACAAACTTTTGATGATGTAACACATATGATTTTTGGAACGATTTGATATTCGGTGAACTGGTAGGTTATCCTTAGGATGCAGCAGGTTAAATGCTACCACGAAGCATATAAAGTTTACAGCAATTAATGCTGGCCTTCATGCAGAGGGAAAACTTAGTTAATGTTAAAAGGAGAATGTGTGTAAAGTTATAAATTCAAGGTAATCATATAACCTAAGGTAAATTATCTTGTATTACAGATTTTTTTAATTGTTTGATTGACAAATACGTAAGTAACAGTCTTATATTTGTCTCCTATAACTTTAAAACTAATTTAATTGCACATCATTATTTATTTCGAGTTAAACACAAGCTGTGTTGGCATCAAGGTGCCCAGCCTTGAAGCTTCTTGCCACAAAAGTCTTCAGTTGGTGTTTAGAGTTCGGGAAGCAGATGGTTAGAATCTCTCTCTCCCTCTCTCTCTCTCTCTCTCTCTCTCTCTCTCTTTCTTTCTCATGTACTTGTAGATCTTAGTTTTAAAGGGGGAAAGACGAGAAGAGGAGGAGGAGGAGGAGAATTCCACAGCTACCTCTTTGTCTCCCTGTTGTACTCTCCCCTCTCCCTCTTTCTCGCCTGGACCCTTTCATTTGCACCCTGCTCTCCCGTCTGTCTCATCCGCACCTCCCTTTTGTCTCCCTCTTTCAGTCAGCTATTGTTTACACGCCTCCCTCCCGCACGTCCCTTCCCGCGTCTACCGCCTTGTCTCCTCCCGGAGCGAGACAGAGGACGGAAGGAAGGAAGGACGGAAGGATGGACGGGTAGGGGAGAGGGCGTTGGGGGGGAAGGGGGGAGAGGTGTTGTGACAGGGGCGCTGGGAAACTTGTTGATGGTTGAGTTGTGTTTGTCGGAAGGTGGCGGTGGTGGTGGTGGTGGTGAGGGGCGCCCCTCCCAGGTCCTCCTCCCGGTGCTGGAGGAGAGCCAGGCTCTCTCCAACAGTGGCTGTGTACCCCTCACGTCTTGCACGGAGGCTCTCTCTCTCTCTCTCTCTCTCTCTCCCCTCGAGAGAGACTCATTTCATGTACTAAGATTCGCTGTGTCGAACGTCTGACACCGGCCCTTGTCCTGTGTCATGGATCATGATGTTATAGCTGGAAACTCATGTCTGTTATACGGCCATATATATATATATATGTATATATATGTGTGTGTGTGTGTTTGTGCCATTACCAACTCCAGCAACGGCCTTAGCTAAAGTTGTTTATTGATAATTTTCTTAAAGTCCCCCTGCATTATGACCTACAGTAAATCTAGGAAAAAGAAGGATATTTTTTTTTCCTTTTATTATACGAGAAGATATTATTCCTGTCACACTGACATAAGCAGCTGACGACGTAAAGAAGAGGACGGAATATCATTCAGGAGAGGAGCGCAATGCTCTTTGTCCTTTTGACCTTTCTCCTTGATCGCCTGTCCACGATGGTTTGCTAATTTGCCAGCAGTCCGGCATCCGCTCCCTCCACCTTTATTCAGATTTACATAAGTAATTAATTCGTTATTAGAGATAAGATGTGACTAGCTGATTTATTTCCCCACCCCCCCTCCCCCTTGGGAATTTAGAATACTGTTGGCTTTCGTTCGTGATGAAATGATAAGAGATGAGAGGAAGAGATTGATTGTTGGAAAAGCAGTGTAATTTTGAGACAAACGATACGAAAGAGGATTTGAAATTTTTTTTTAAGTATATTCCTCGAACTAGAAGGACTTGGTGATGCGTCCAGCATTTAAGTGGGAAGATAGTTAGAATAGTCGACTTTATATTCGAGAAACTTGATGCTCTTTGAGTCACAGTATCAGGATAGTCCAGTGTCCGGGCTTTAGTGTGAAAATGTAGAAATCGGTTTATAGCCGATGGCGGCTTAGCTAAGCGGCTTTGATTTCCTAGTCTACGTTTTCAGTTTTCGTCTACAAAAGGAGTGATGTAAGCCAATTCTTTTTTACAATTCAAGGAGTTACGATTTAGGAGATACGTTTGTGAGTTAGCTCACTTTATTTTACTTATACTTTTTGATGGTTTGGGGGGCCTTTTCCCCCCGTAGCTGGGTCGGGGACCTTACCTTACCTTACGATGGCTTTGGAGGTCTTCTTGCCCCAACACCAGCATCACCACAAACACCAACATCATCACCATCACCTCCAACGCCAACACCAACACCACCAATAAGCTAAAGCATCACCGCCAACATCGCCAACAAAGCGTGACCACAGACGTCGTCATCGCCACCAAAACAAGCATCACCATCATCACCAACAGCACCACCACCATCACCACCACCACCATCACCACCACCATTAACACCAGCATCGTCAGCCCGGAGTTCCATGCAACTTTTAACGAGTTTTAGTTGATTTTTTTTTTCTTCTTTGAACGAATTTCTGCAGCCATGTGATGGACTGCTGGTGATAGGTATTGGTTGTGTGTATACTGTGGCTACACCGTGTGTGTGGTTACACACTTTGTGTGTATGGTCTGTGGTTACACTGTTTGCATACACGGCTTGTGGTTAAGCTGTTTGTGTTTGTGGTCTTTGATTACAACGTTCTTGTGTATGGCCTGCAAACAGCCAATCTATTCAGCCGGGGCAGTTCTGCCTCAGGGAAGGAAGGTTAATGCATCTCTCTCTCTCAATTGCTTGATCAATGGGATAGAATTACAGAGGCGATGGAGAACAGTATAAAACAAAAAAATGCCGACGTTTTAAACGCAGACTTTACAAAAGCCTTTAATGAATGCATCCACGGTGTCATAACACTCAAAATACTTTAGTTGGGAATAATTGGAAGATCAATTAGAAGAAAACTTCTTGATAAAGAGATAAGAACAGGTTTAACTTTTGTTTCTTCAACACCTGGAGTGCCCACAGTAAATGCTGTTGTCTACAGGAACTATACAAAAACAGTCTTAAACTGACATCCTTCTCTGGAAGTAATTAAGAGAGCAGACATATCGCCTATAAACTGTTCATTACAGAAATATGTAAAGTAATTGACATTCGTAAAAATACCTCTCTTTTTCCGGGGATACCTATTGTTGATTATTTCATTAACTGTAATGATCTCAGTAATGTTGCTAATGACGAGTTTTATGGGAAAAAGTATTCAGCTAATAGTGTTATTATCAATTCTTATTGCCTCATAAACACCGGTCATCACAGAGGATTAATTGCGTATGAACATGACCAGTAGCTTTGTGTATATGGGTGTGATTCATCTCACTATGTATACGCTGTACTGGGGAGTGTTGTATACATGTGTTGCAGCGGTGGCTTGCTTGGTTTGAAGGGCAGAGGTTGTACAGAATAGTGTTGTGGCTCAGCGTGTGGGTGTTGCGGGCGTGTGCTCTTGTTCTTCTTGTGTTGTCAGGCCTTGTTGTTTGTCTAGTTACTGCCGGAGGATTACAGGAGATCTACCAGGGGTTCCTCCTCACACACACACACATACACACACACTCACACAAGATGGCGCCCTAAGACTGTAGAACTCCCTCCTCGTTCTGTACATACAAATGATTACCCTAGCAACAGGTGTCATTTGATTACTTATTATATTTGATAAATTTAGAGAACTTTCACGAGCGGTTTGATACGAAGTGAGTGTCATAGTCAGAAAGGGAGGTACATATGGTGTGGGGCACCGACCTTCTTCATCAGGTAGGTCTTGTCTCCCTCCACGACGGCCGCTACTTCAAAACCCTCAGCGGATAGACTCATCTTAAATCATCGAGTCTTGTTGTCTCACCCTCCTATTTACTGTCATGTTCCTGCAACAGTTAGGCCAGGGAGCATCAGGATAGCTGATTGGCGAGAGGGGTTCCAAGTGGTTGCAGGAAGAAGTGGTTGGGGGAATCGATGTTGTAAAGAGGATCAGAGAGGGACGGGTGCAATATGGTGAGGGGACGATTGTAGGGAGGAAAAGGAGGTTGTGCTGAAGCATAGTATCATCCTGGGATGGTCAGTTTACTTGTGGGAAAGAAGGACTCCAGACGCAAAGGAAAAAGGAACGTGATACATGAAGCAGTCTACATCCTCCTGTGGACATTTGTGCCTCGCCCCGTGTTGGGAAGTGGGCGGAGTCTAGAGCCATAATAAGGGCATTTGTTGTGCATGCCTGTGTGGCACGGTTGTTCCTTCTCCGCCGCGGGTTGTGAAAGTCGGGAGCGAGTGGATGATGACAGTGACAAATGCTGGAAAAACGGAGTCCATGTTGGTGAGTGTGGCGGCAGAGTTCATGGTGGTGGGAGAGCTGGGAGGTGGGAGGTGGCGGTGGTGTTGGTGGTGCTGGCGGGTCGAGTCTGGTTCTCCAATAATTGGTTGCCAGCGCGCCATCAGTTACCGTGATGGTAGTCACCCCACACGACCAGTTTTACCACTCGTATACCGCCCAGTTTTCACGCTGCTACGAGGGTAAACACCGAGTCCAATGGAGTCCAACTGGTAAAACTGCGAAGCCGTGTTTATTGTGGAGGCATCTCTGCGTAGCTGGTAATCCGACGAAGGCCTTACTCACCAGAGCTTATGGGAACGGTCTTCTTTTACCCAAGGCTCTTAGTCGGACCTCCCTTTACCTAGGCTCCCTGGTGCTGGGTGCGCCACAGTATGAGTGTCCTTCGCGTGCTCAGGAGCTCGTCCCGAGTGCCGAGCTGGACAGGGACAGATGGGTGAGACTTGGCCGGGTAAATTGTGCCATCATGAGTTGGCCGCAATACCAGAGGTTCTTCTTCTTCCACCACCACCAGCTCGTTGGCTGGGCGAAGGAGACGGGAAGTTGTGTACTTATCTCTGCCTGTGGGTGCTGGTCGTGTGTCCTCCTTGATCTTCTTGGGCGCGATGGTACGACCAGTGGCCTCAAAAGGACATGGCCCTTGAGCACGGCGATACGATCTTTGGGAACGACGGAGCGATCCTTAAGCACGATGATGCGGCCCTTGAACACGACTTTACGACCCCTGGGTATGATTTACTGGCCTTTGACCTGACGCCTAAGAGCCAAGTCGAAGACAAGGCCATCATACCCGGGCGTTGTACCGTCGTGCTTGAGGATCGTACCGTCACGCCCATACGGGACCAGCAGGACCCCGGGTCGTTGCCGTTCGCACTACTTTTACACAGTCTTTACATTCTGGGTAACGCTCGCCCTCCAGCTCCAACCGCGGAGAAATAGCTCAATATCCCCACCATCAGGGACTTGGGCCCGCCCCGGGAAGGACTCGACTTGTATTTAAATGGTCGCTTAGGCCTCTTGTGGTAATTATTGTGTTGGTAGTGGAGATGGGGAGGGAGGGAGGGAGGGAAGGAGGGACGGTGGTGGTGAAGGAGGGGGGTGTTGGTGATGGAGGGAGGTACGGTGAAGGAGATGGAGGGAGGAAAGTTGATGGTGTTGTTGGAAGGGGTGGTGTTAGTGTTGGAAATGGAGACTTGTCTCCTAGATGTGGTACTAATGGTGTCCATTACCGTCCCGTTACTCTTGGTGGACCCAATGGTGTCCCCGCTCTGGTCATTGTGCTCTTATGCCTTCGTTGTGTTAGTCGTATGCCAGTGATGTCCTCCTTTGCGAAAACACGGCGAAGGAACCGCCGAACTTGGAAAGATGATCGGTTGGATACTGAGAACTTTTAAGAACTAGAGAAGCAAATCTTATGGTTGGTACGTTTCAAAACTTTTGCTGACTCTTTGCGTTTCGTCGATTCACTGGCATAGGTGATGACCCACTGCTGCGGCAGCGGTGATGTATCGGTATCTTTGGCTTTAGCTACGTCCTAATGGTGTCCTTAAGGAAATAGCTTATCGGAGGGTTAAGCTCACAAATTACATCTTGCAGAAGAGAAGGAGGAAGAGGAGAAGGAGGAGGAGAGGAAAAGGAGGAAGGAGAACGAGGAGGGAAAAGGAGATGAGATAAGGGTAAATCAGGAAGACCTGAGAGGGAAATTGGGCGGGAGCCTGTGAGGGATGGGACAGAAGAGGTTCAAAGAAAACTTTAGATTTATTAGTGATTTATGGATACCTTAAGATGCTTTGTAGAGGTCATTACTCCTTCAGCTCGGTCAAGGACCTTACTTTACCTTACGCATACCTTGCGATGGTTTCTAGGGTCTTCTATTCCCCACAGCCCGGCCTCGGACCTCACCTTGCCTATATACCTTACGAATTATCGAATATCCAGCGAAGGCAAGACACCCTCAACAGAAAGGGCCATTAGACGTAGTTCTCCCGGCAGCTGTTATTCAACCCCCGAGCATTAGGCGTGACTTGAGGGCAATGTTAGTTCACGAGAACAGCAGGCGATACTGCCCATGGAAGTATTGTACCTTCCCCAGTTTCCAGACAGGCCTACTCCTCCGTGGCATCTGACGCGAAGAATAGCTAGTCCGCGTTTTCTTCTCAAGTGGGTGATGAGTTTGCTGGATAGAGTTGAGGCGCCTGAGGAGACGATACTCACAAACTGACTCAGTCACCGCCTCGCCTGCGGGTAGTGGTGCGTCTGCCAGGGATGATAATGGTACAGTTGATGGTGGTAGTAGTAGTAGTGGTAGTACATGTGATGGTGGTTATGGTGCTAGTAGTGATAGTACATTGGTTGTGGTGGTAGTAGTAGAGATAGTACATATGTTACTGATCATGATAGTGGTGGTGGTGATAGTAGTAGTAGTAGCAGTGGTGATGGTAGTAGTGGTAGCACGAATACTGTTGTTGGTAGTAGTAGTAGTAGTAGTGGTGGTAGTGCATGTCATACAGTAATGACAGGATTGATGATATTGTTGTCAGTATTGATGGAGGTCTTAGAGCTGCTTGTGTTAGTTCTTGTTCCAAGAATACGATGACGCTGGTTGGAAAATGACAGTTTTAAGATGTTAGCGACACTCCATAAGACATATCCTGAGCAGCTCTAGTTGATTACGATGTCATTTTATTGGAAATAATTTGTTCACCCAGTCGACCGCGGATGGACCTGTTGATTCCCAGTTTCAGCTTTTATGGCGGGGCGGCCACCACAGGAGGAGGTGGTGGTGGTGGTGGTTGGTGGTGGGAAGAGATAAGTCCTGCTCGCCTTAACTCATTCTTTCGTTCTCAGTGAGAGGGGAGGGAAACCTCGAGGTTATTAAACGGGAACCACTCAAACAAGGGTTGTACTGCTGCTGCTGCTGCTGCTACGGTGGTGGTGTAGGCTGTCTGAGAGAGAGAGGGAGAGAGGGAGAGAGAGAGAGAGAGGGAGAGAGAGGGAGAGAGAGAGAGAGAGAAAGAGATTTCGTAGCATAAGAACCAACATTTGAATATCTAGCAAATGCTGCCAATGGCTAATCTAGGAGCGGAAATCATTGTGTTTGTCTGAGCGCCGTTTGTTCTGCAGATTTTCGCAGTTTTAGGGTTACAACAGATTTTTCTGCCTGAGCCAGCGTTCGACTTCTCGTCGTATTTATGTTTCTGTTTTCTGCATTTACCAAGGCTTGCTGCACTCCCCAGTTGTTTGTTGCACTCCTCAGTTCGCTGGATTTCGTATTGTTTTCTGCATTTTCCATTGTTTAGTATACCCCACCGTTTGCTGTATCTTCATTATTTGGTATACTACCTATTGTTTTCTGCTTTCTCCGCTGTTTGATATACTCCCTATTGTTTGCTGCGCTCTCCATTATTAGGTACGCTCCACCCTGTTTGCTACGCTACCTACTGTTTGCTGCACTTTCATTGTTTGTTACGCTACCCATAGCAGTTTAGGTTCCTCATATCTCAATAGGATAGTTTTGGGAATGGAAAGTTAAATATAGGTTTTCTTCCTTTTTTTCTGGATGGCTTATGCTGTGGAGGGACTGACTGGTACAGTCAAGCCTTAAGCATCAGTCAGTCAGTCAAGACTAGTAGACTGGAGATTGATTGGTATAGACAGGCCTGAGGCGTCCTTAAAGACCGGTAGACTGGAGACTGTCTAGTAGAGGCAGTGTCTGGGACTTGAGATTTAAGGGTGAATATTTCGTAATCCACTTTCATTTTGTCCTACATTTGTCTGGGGTTCACATCCTCACACAGTCTTTCGCACATTCCCAAGACTCCTCCTTCTGCAGAAGCGCCTCAGTTTCGGAAACGTGTATATCACATTTTGATTACGTGGACGACTTTCTGAGGAACGGAACTGATGATGAGAGTTGATGACAGTCATTGAATTTGATACTTTTGTGGGGTCGAAACTAGAGAAAATAAATGTTTTTTTGATGGTGTGAGAATTTTAGAAGATTTTCTCGCCCCTGGGGGGAGAAGGTTTATATTTTGGAAGAGTATTTCGGGGTTTAAGAGACCGCGGGCTCCGAGGGAGGGTAGAATTTACGAGGGCCAGCACTATGGGGAGTCCAGGATTTTAGAGAAGTGGAAACTCCGGGTGACCTCAGGCATCGAGAAAGTCATGATGTAGAAGAGTTTAGCCGCTGAGGGACCAAAGAGGATGGTGAAGTTCAGGAAGAACGGGACCCCCTAGACTTGGCAAAGTTCTGGTTGAACTGGACCCAACTAGACCCTAGACGGTACAACTCGTGAGCACGACAGTGAGACTTACATAGATATACAGACTACACAGACCCAAGATCCAAGCGAGGTGGTGTGGCATTTCATCATGTTATATTTCTATTTTAAAACATAAAGTCTTTTGGGGATATTACCTACAATTTCTGGTATTTTTTAAGAGTTATAGATTTGCTTGAAAACCTTGGTATAAGGACTGTTTATCATGCTGAATACGAATCAGGAGCTGAAATATTGTCTGAGGTCATTAAGGACTGTGATTACTTATTTAAAAGTTTTGTGATTGTTTCCTTGGTATTTACTGGATAACTGTTGTCTCGGGGAAGCATTATGAGATATTTTCCAAGATTATTTTAAGTATAGAAGCAAGAGCCTTAACTACGGGGCTATAAGCCTTGAGCAAGACTGTAAACAATCTTTTGAGGATGATGGTGGTAGTACCCTTAAAGGAGGACGGTACAATCCTGAGGTTATGACCGGCCAGGTCATCATACCCGAGGGTCGTACCGTCATGCTCAAGAGGTACAGTATTCAAGACTGTGGCGGAGTTCAGGTGTTAGGAGACTGGAGGCTTGGCAGAGTTCAGGCTTAAAGGGAGTCGAGCCTTTGGGAGGAGGAACTCATACTTGAAGGAGGAAAAGATTCAAGGGATCCCAGAACTTTTTAAGGGAACTGGGAAATTTTTAAGTAATCAGAGGTTTTTAGGTCTGAATTTTAGGGTAGTCGAAATTTTACAAACTATAAGGACGACAGGAAATTTAATCTAAAGCTGAATGAAATTTTTTAATTACGCGCTTTTGAATTTCTTGTACCCGTTGCAGAAAATGGTCATTTTTTTTTCATGTATATATACTAGAATAAGCATTGGGGTGCGACGCTACGGTATCTGTATTTCTCGGTGTCGTAGTCTTTATAAAGGTAATTTTTTTTTGCCGTAAGTAGACTTGAGGGGAACCACAGACCGAGTGTAGCGGACGCACAACAGGTGTTCGAGGAGCCTGTGTATGGGATCCTCCCAGCAACACGTGTAGTCTTTGTGTCTGAATTCTTGTCGTAGTTGAGAGTCAAAACCTGTGTCACTGTCCATGATGCACCGGTCTTCCAGTGAAATATTCAGCCCCTCTCCCCCCCCCCTCCCGCTGACCTCAGGCACACAGCATGGCACTCTCTGACGTCACCGACACCGCCTGGCACTCAGAAACTTGGGCGGTCGACGTCGCTGCCTCTCTCTCTCGTCAGGAGTCTGTGTTGTCGTCTCTTCAGCCGTGACCGCCAACCATGACCGCTACTTCCCTCCTCAACTTATATTACTTTTCCGACATTTTCCGTCCCTTCCTCTGTCTGTCTCCTCTTCTTCAACGCCCTGTCATCACGCTGGGGCCACTGTTTCAACGCCATGTCCTCGCCACATCAACCACTGATTCAACGCCCTGTTGTTATTACCACCGTAGCCTCTGTTCTGTTTCATCTCCCTTTCACCATCACCCTGCCCGCCGTTTCAACGTCCCATCATCACCAGCGCCACCAAGTTTCAGCTGCGTGTCGACACCACAGAGTGTATCACCATCACGAACTCCTAGCTATTATGTCTCTCGAGAATCCGTTTTTAAATCTTGCGTTTGTGTATGTGGTCTTGTCTCCTTGTCACTGGAACTCCTGTATATGACAAGAATACCCATGGATTTGATTTCCCGCTTCTCTCTCTTCTCTAATGCATACTTTCCCTTCGGGGTTGCTGTGTCTTGGTGGTTGCCGAGGAAGAGACTTCCTCCTCCTCTTTGTCCCGTTAATGATGGGGGTCCCGCCAGTGTTCTGTCTTATCGCCTACACTCTCTCCGCTCCTCAGGTTTGCATCTCTGAAGTTAACAAGATCAGGACGTGTTACAGGAAAAATTACTGAGAAAAATTTACGACTGCTTTAATGAAACGTGAGAAGAAGGAAAGTATTTTATTCATTTTAAAGAGGAGACGTCAGTATTGATACCCAAACTTTAAAGATTTGCATTTATTCAGAAAACAGACAGCAGTATCAAGATGTAGTGGATATGTAGCCAACTGACCGCGGCCTTCATCATCGTAAGCAGACGAGGAACTCGACAGTTTGGTCCCAGACTGAAATATAGGGGTAAAAGACCTCCCATCTCATTCTCAGACTGTAGAAGGAAGGTCTCAAGCCAAACCAGGGGGTGTTAGAAGGCCTCTGAAACCGTCGTCAGGTACACAAAAGGTTCTAGACCTAGCTATAGGGTTTTGAAGGGCTTCCAAAACATCGTAAGGTGAGGTAGGGACCCAGTCTAAGCTTTATGGGGATAGAAGACCTCCGAAACTATTGTAAAGTATACGTCAGAAATCTATACTCATATAGTCTTTCTTTCTCTCTCTTTCTCCTTTTCTTTATGTTTCAAAAATTCCTTTATCAGACTTGTGGAAACCTCTCTCAGTATTTTGGTTTGGATATCGTGCTTGCTATTCCGTATAAGACGCTCGCCCATATGTCTGGACAACCCAGGTGTTTGGGGGATAAACTTGAGAAATGGTATAAACAAGGTTACCACAGGCAGGCGCGATTCCATTTGTCTGGAAATGAAATACAATGGGAAAATGGCGGGTTTTGGTTCCCCGTTGCAAATGTCGATAGCAGAGCGGAGTCTTCTATATGGGATTACTCCCAGTGGTCGGTATTGGTAGTTGGCTCTGGTGCGCGTGGCGAGGAGTGAGTGACCTTGAGGTATAGTTATGGTGGTGGAGGTTGGAGGTAGACGTATTGATGGCTTGTTTGTTATGGTGGCGATGGTTGTTAAGGGGATGGTAGTGGTGGCGGTCGTTCTCTCTCTGGTAGATGGTTGGTAGGTGGTAATGGCAGAAGTGGTGGTGGGTTGTGGTTACAGATGAAGGTGGAGGTCGTTGTTACGTATGGTTGTGGTAGTGGAGATGGTGGTGGTTGTTACGTATGGTCATGATGGGGATTTTGATAGTTATTGATGGTGGTGGTTACGTCCACAGGACAATATGTAGGTGGACACAAGAATGCTGCTGTCTTGTGAGGTCCGGGTTTTTATCCTCAGAAAGCTCTCCTTCCATAAGCTTTGTGGGTCGAGGGTGGCAAAGGAGCGGGACGAAGGAACACGGGTCTGTGTGATCCGATGGACCAACGCATCAGCCTGGGTATCACGTGTCCGTGACTTGAACGGAAGTTGTTGAGATTAAGTGGGTTCTTTGCCTCGATCTGGAATTATCCTTACCTATAATCTCTTGAGCACGACGAAGCGACCCTTGAGCAACAACGATACGACCCTTGAGCACGGCGCTACGACCCTTTGGTTGTGATGGGCCGGCCTTTGACCTGATTTCTAAGGTTTCGGATCAAAGGCCGGGTCCATCATGCCCAAGGATCATATCCTCGTACTCAAGGGTTGTACTTTCAAGCTTAAGGGTTGTACCTACGTCCTCAGGGGTCGTATGCTCTTCGTTCATGAGGTTGCTGAGGTCTGTAGACGTTGGTCAGTCGGCCAGATGTCGCTTCAGCTCGTTCCTAACAGTCACTTGACCCTCAGCTGACCTGCTCCTCTCCCAGCACCAGCACACGCAGGAGGCTGTGCCGGGTACCCGTCCCAGTATCTCCTGTGAAAGCTTCCTCCCCCCTCCCCTCCCCCCCTCCGTGTGTTCAATACCATTCCCCGCTCGCTGGTTGGCCGACTGATAGTTGCGTCCATGGTTCTAGAGGTCACAGGATCGATGCTCATGGTCACGGCTCTGCAATCATTGTTAGTACCGGCAGCACTCTTCCAAAGCCGGCTCTGTCACGGACCCTCATTAAGATATCTGGCTCACGTGAGCAGAGGGTTACAAGGAACGTCTCGGCAACAGCTTCGTTTCTAAGGGATTTTATAAAGACTTAAGATATAAGAACACTCTGGAGAAACAAACTTGGCGTGCTGCCGTCTGCTCGCTATAGAGAAGGTGTGGATGCCAGTATTCTTCGACAAGTTTGATAGACTGTTCTGCTGGCCTTGCTGTGTCTTGCTTCTTCTGTTGGCCTTGCTGTGTCTTGCTTCTTCTGTTGGCCTTGCTGTGTCTTGCTTCTTCTGTTGGCCTTGCTGTGCCTTGCTTCTTCTGCGGGTCTGGCTATGTTTATGGACCGACTGGCTGGCTATTGCTGCCCCTCTTTGTTACCGTATTGTGCCGCTGACTGACGGGTCATTTGGAGCTACTTTGCCCGCCAAATGGTTTATCTTCAGACTTTCTTCCTCTTTCTCCTTTTCCCTACAGCCCTCAACCTCCTCCCACACCCTCCCACAGCTCGCTCCCTCACACACCCTTCACTTCCACCCTCAATCACCTGCCTCAGCCATTAGGCAGCGCCCCCTCCTCCTCATTCTCAACACTCATCCAAGCCCGTCTCTCCTCAAGACGATTCTCTCATTCGCCATCATGTATCATGGCCCAAGCTTCTCTTCCCCCTCCCCATCTCTATCGTCTTGGCTGCTGCTTCCCCTCCCCCCGCTCCCCCTCCTGCTCCCCTGAGGAGCCCATCGCCGTACCTGTGCGACACAAGCGGCCGATTGTTAAGTCGCCGGCAACATTCACGGCGCGAGTGGGGGTTTCATCTGCTAATGGAGGGAGAAGAAAGAGCTGTGTGTGATTGCCTCCCTCCCTTCCACCCCTGTCTTCGCCAGCTACTCTCTCCCTTCCTCTCTTTCCCCCCCACTGTCTCTCTTTCTCTCTCTCTCTCTCTCTCTCTCTCTCTCTCTCTCTCTCTCTCTC
>JAYMFT010048738.1:0-15325 GCA_038088735.1 Panulirus argus
TCTTAAGAATATATGGTGTGGGAGGTAAACTGCTGGAAGCAGTGAGAAGTTTTCATCAAGGGTGTAAGGCATGTGTACAAGTAGGAAAAGAAGAGAGTGAATGGTTGTAAATGCAGTCCAATTGAGAGGGGTAGATGTGCTCAGTTGGGAGTGTTATAGAAGGCAACTGAGAGGTTTGGAAGTGGATTGCTAAAGGAAGGAAAGAAAGAAAGAAAAAGCAAAATAAGGGTTTTTCGTAAGAGGCTCAGTTCCTGAATATGCCTTGCTAAAGCAGAAAAGGCAAGTCGGTATTTAATGAAAAAAGACAGAATCTATGTTCTCTTCCTTCTCCTGCCCACAAGTGGAGAATTAGTAATAAATGTTCTTCTCACGTTAGAAACACTGATTCTTGCATTTATCCTAAGGAAAGATATGTGCCACATACATACTAGGTGTGAATTTAAGTAATCTTTGTGGATTCACACTTCATAGACTTGGAATATTTATCTATAGTTTGTATTACAAAATAGTTTAGGCATTCATCTTGTTTTGAGTTTTCATTGGTATTAAGGTATTTATTCAGAGTATGTCTTCTAAAATAGGGCAGTATTTTCTTTCCATGTTAAGAAGATTGTTTTTAATTCCATGTGACTTATATTTGTGTACTTCTTCATTTTTTAAGTGACTTATCATTAAGAAATGCAGAATACTTATCCAAGGATTTTACAAGGAGGAGGAGGTATGTATTCGGTTTAAGAACATTATATTCATGGCTTAATTGCTGTGAAGATCATATATTTTAAAGGAAACTAGGTTACTGTATCTCCTAAACCATATTACTGTACATCCAAAATTGTTTCAGATCCTGAGTGATTTAGGAACATACCTTCATAAAGCCATACCTGACACAAGGCTTACAATTAGAAGATATGCTGATGCTAAATTTGAATACCTTAGTTACTGCTTGAAGGTGAAGGAAATGGATGATGAGGAGCTGCAGTTTGCCCAATTGCAAGAGCCACTGTATAGAGTAGAGACTGGTAACTATGAGTATAGGTGAGTGATGATAAACCCAATAGCAGTTGAAGTGCAAGCACACTCCCATGCACATGCGCATCAACTGCTGTGTTTTATCTTTCTATCCAGCTGTTACATGAAAAATGAAATTTATACAATATATCGTTTTTACATATCCCTGTCATATTTGTGGTATGCTGAAGTGAGCACTGGCCTCACACGAAGTTTTTTTTTTTTTTTTTTTTTTTTTTTTTTTTTTTAAGTTGATTCTGTAGGTGATGATAACAGCATCATTCAGATTGTATTGTCATACACACAATCTCTCCATTGCTATAGGATCAAAATTCATTCCTTGATCATCCTCTTCGTAAACAATTCTCTCCATAAGTGATCTACCATTTTTTTTATGCGATTGAAAATCTCATTGTGCCTTCAACCATACTGCCATATATCTTTTTTACTCCCATTTAATGCATCTTGTGTGACCATTCCCATTTTAAAAGTCCTTCATCCATTCATTTTCTAACTCACTTCATACCATTTACCTCTCACTCTTTTCTTTATTTTCTCACCAGATATCAACACTTCTATGTACACTGCATGTCTCTGCCTTTGTAATTGATGTTTCTTATTTACCTGCATGGACCTAAGAAAACTAAAGTCTATCATCAACCATGATCTCCATGTGCCCAAACCATTTTAGCCCACCTTGGTTGGCCATCTGAATCAGATTACATATGCTACCAAATCTCTCTTACAGTGTTATTTCTTATACTGTCACCCCAGCTCATGTTACATATTTTCATCGATCAGACTTAATATGTAAACTGCCAGCAATTAGCTTTGCTGGTATTTGTTGGCTGTTGGTGAGCACTTGTTTAGTGTTGCTGTTGCAACTCATTTATACACCAGTTACCTCATAATCATGATGTATTAGCAAGGATGCAGGAGCCTAAGTGATACATGAAGTGAAGTAGTGAAAATGGCATTTTACCAGAGTAATGATGATTTCCATTATTTTTTTTTTAAGTTATCATAAAGTAAAGTTTTATTGTGACAGGGATTGTAATAATCATGAATCGTTAGATTTCTATAATCAATCATAATCGTAACTTAAAGAAGTAGTGAAATTGATTATAAGGTCATATAATTTTGGTCATCTGTACTTATATTTACACTATAGAGTCAGAACTTTTTCATTGTTCCTTAAAATTCTTCTCTGTAAACTTTGTCTTTCTTTTTATCACTCCAGAAATGCTGTTAATGTTTTGTATAGTTTGAAAACATTATGCATTACTATCCAGAATGCTAAAATCTAGTCTACACACCCACTTCCCTTCCTGAATCCACAGTGCTCTTCACTTACAAGATTTTCTATAATCCTTTTAGTATTCACCATTTGTAGTCATCCAGTAACCCTCACCTGATGTGCTAAAAAGGCATATTGCTCTGTAATTCCTACAATATTTTTTCCTTTTTCCTTTATACAGTACACCTAACATTTGTAATTTTCCATTCCAATAGCTGTTTTCGTGTCTTCCTATGTTCATTATTTATTCCTTCTGTATGTTAAAGGCATACTGCTGAAGGCCACATTCATCAATTGTCTGGATTGATTTCTTTTCTTTCATACATTTTCGCCATTTCCTGCATTAGCGAGGTAGCATTAAGAACAGAGGACTGAGCCTTAGAGGAAAAATTCTCACTTGGCCCCCTTCTCTGTTCCTTCTTTTGGATTGATATGCCTCTTTTTTTTCACCTTCATGCATTTTTTGTTACTTTGCTAGGCTTATCCTTCTTTATATTCTTTTCATTATCATTGTAGGTACTTTTCCCAAATACCTATATTCCACTCTAGTATCTTCAGTTGCCATTATAATCATCATTCTTATCATGTTTATCATCACATGGCAAAATTTAGCTTAATACTGTGTGCTGTAATATATCACCAATATGATACTAGTTTACATAGTTGAAGCTAAGATATTCATTGTGTGATTACTTGCTTATGTCTCAGCTGACTACTTGGAAATGTAATGGTTTTTTTGTAGCTTTACAGCCCTTCAGAGGATTATTATCATAAACCTACTTTATCTACAGGTTAGTCTTACGTTGTCGTCAGGAGGCTCGAGCCAAGTTTGCCAAACTGCGATCAGATGTTTTGGTTAAATTGGAATTGCTTGATTCCAAACATGTCCAACACCTGACAGAACAGCTAACACGACTAATTGGAGGACTTGCAAAGTATCACAGCCAGTGTCAGGAACTGATGCATGACAAACATTGGTTCCCCATTGAATTAGACATGGTAGGAACAACACTTCATGCAGATCATAGGAATGATGGCATACAGGTAATATTATTGTTTGAAGTACTGCATTATTTCTGAATCTAAGGAAATATATATGTACGTTTTTCTGCAAATATTTGTAATTTTAGAGAAGAAAAGAAATGAACTCTTTATGTTTCCATATACTATTGTATATCCTCTCTGGCAAACAAGATGTCACACTAATTCTTGGAGGCATCACACTTGTAGCACAACTCTAATTATTCATATTTACTTCATATTTTGTAGTGGACTTACTTTCCCACTTTGCTATCTTCAACTCTTGTCTATTTATATTCCTAGAATGTCTCACCTTGCTGTAGTATAGAGGAAGAGGAAACAGCTTTTACAAATTTAGATAAGTAGTAGTCTTTGTGGTGTTACTTGGATGTGAAGCATGGTCATAGACGAAAAAGCATGGAAGAGGGTGGATATGTTGGAATTTAAATCCTTGAGGACAATGTTTGGTGTGAAGAGGGTGATTGAGGAAAGATTGATATGGTGAGAGAGAGGTGTGGTACTGAAAAGAGTATGACTGACAGAGCTGAAGAGGATGTGCTGAAATCGTTTGGTCATATGGAAAGGATAACCAAGTGGACTGTGGATTGGGAGCTGTGGTTTCGGTGCTTTACACAACATGACAGTTAGAGAATAGATGCAAGCAGATGTGGCTTTTCTTTGTTCCGTGCACTACCTCGCTAATGCAGAAAACGGCGATCAAATGATGTTAAAAAATATATTTCTTGTGGTCAGTGTTTCGCTTGAAAACATTACCTTCATATGGGTTATGTCACTCTTCATGATAGCATTCCCCCCAGATACACAAAGTTATTCAGCCATTCTTCCATTTCACCTGCCCCAGATGCCCCTGAATGTTTCATCCTTTGCATCATGATGTATTTACTGAAAGAAAATTTAGCCCATGTACTCATGTAGATATGTATCCCTCTAGACTGGAGAATATGAGGATGATGAAGAATTACTTGACACTGAGGGTGCGACAGAAGTAACAGAAACAGAGGATCTTGTCCAGCCCATGGAGGATCTGACCCTCAACAACAGCAATAACAAACCACAAGAAATGAGAGAAGGGAATTTTGAAGAGGTCAATCTTCTTGGAGACTTTTAGAACAGATAGTTTTTTTCTGCCATGATTAAAACAGATTATTTTTTCCATGTCATGATTTAAAAATCTTTTTCCTAATTGATTTATTGCATCAGAGCTTGGATTTTATAAGTCTTTTTTCTCAGTTTGAAAAAAAAAAAAAAAAACTTATTTAGTAGCAGTACCTGAATTTTATTCCAAGAAGCACATATTTTGCTTGAACTGATAAAGTTTCCATTTCCCTCAGAAGAAACAGGATGTTGCATCAGGGTATAATTCATGAAATGATATTTGTTAAAAGATGTTGCATGTAATGATGTAGTATCTCTTAAGTCTTCCTGTAGTAGACATCACTTGTAGAGTAGTGAAAAGTCTTTTGTAAATTACTTTTTCACACTCAGCACCTTAGGTCTTAGTTGAAAATAGAAAAATTTGTTTTGTTTTATATTCTTTTAAACACTGTTTTTAGTATTTTGACAAACAAGAATGCAGAGTTATGGGTAGTGCTGTAATACATGACATTATGTTACCTGGTTTTGTATTCTCATAAAATAGTTGCCTTTACAGTGTAGTGGTATCATTTCTGAATTAAAGATAAGACTTATTGTTTGGAAAAAAAAAAGTCCATGAGGGCCTTTATAAATGAATTTAACAGTCAAAGCATATGTTTGCATTACTGCAGTTGCTGTATGAAACCATCTAGGGCCTTCCAAGTGGCACACACTTTAAATCCTTGAGACTTAAGTTGAATGCTGTTTGCCAGATGGTGTGTCCTGTGCCAGTAATTGCCATCCCACATTTCTTTAGAGAATGCCAAACCAGAATTAGTGAAAAACAGTTAAGAACATAAGCTATATATCATCCTGGATGATACTGGATCGATTTTACTATTCTATTGTCAGCCTCAGTATTCTCAACAGAATGCCATCTCCTGTAATGTAGTTGTAGTATTTGTAAATTTGGGAAAACGATATTGTACAGATGAATTTAACTGAATCAGATATTTGTGTTACTTCAGTTGGTGTATGAAATCAACAAGAGGCATCATAGTAGCACTGTACTTTCTGCCATTGAGACTTGAAGTTCATTTCCATAGTTAAACAAAGTTAGCCAGATAATATTTCCCATAAATGCTGTCCTTTATACTATGTACTACCATTTATCACACATATATGTTGCACAATTCTTGTATTCCTTGAGGAAATTGATTTATAATAACATGACAGTCATTTTTGAAGTGATTAAAGAACTTTTTAAAATGTTAATCTTTTGGTGTATATGTGTGTGTTTTGTAATGTAATAATTTATATGAATCTAACTGTATATTTCTTTAGATTAACATGATTTTGTCGTGCATTGTATTTTATTATATATCCTGCATTAAACATTGGATCACTAATCACATACTAACCCACAGAACAGGTATTTTGAATGTTTTGATAGCGCTAACACTGACAAAGATATTTAACTTCACTCACAAAGTCTGAGCTTTGAGAGTTAGCTAAAGGCTTGTGTGAAATGAGGGCAAGGTGGGATGATTGCACTGTATTGTTAAACCATTGAGGAACAGTATGTTTGTAGTTTATTGCCAAGACATTAAGGTATGAGAGCAGTAGTTATTATTAGAGATACTCCATGCAGGTGATGTTATTCTTTTAACTCGATTAATTGAGGAGCTTCATAGCATGCCTTTTAGTTGTGACATTTGTCTTTATTTCAAAAGAGCTTACTTAGTTAACATCATCATGACTCCTGAATAATTTAGATTTAACCCTTTGTAGTACAAGTAGGTAGGAACATTTGGTAGAAATAGTCAGTAGGAACATAAGGTAGGAGCCTTTGCAAACATCGCAATAGAGTTATCCTCTGCCAATGGCCTGTTAAGGGTGAGGTACTAAAGGCTAAGAAGTGGCACTGGAGTTCACATGAATACAAGAACAAGAAATAAAACGTCTTTCTCAAAATAAACAAGTGTGAGAATATTGAGTGGTTGGCTCATTTGATGAGGATATTGGAAGTGTTCTAGGTCTTTACCGATCATTAGTAATCAAGAGTCCATAGTTACCCAGAAGTAGAGACGATTGACTCTACATTAAATTGTATCATGTTTGGACTAGTAAAAGAATCCCATAGTATCCCCTACAGATAGGTCATCTGCTCCACCCTAAACTACGCTCATAAGTTAATACCGGTGGTATGTTGTAAGCTCATTCTCTAGGGATAGTTTACTCTTTAAAGCAATTAAGCTTACATAAGAGGGAGGTGGTTGTGTCGTAAGCTCACGGCAGTGTAGGAAGGTAATGTTTTAGGGACGCTTCATGGCGATGTTTGTGTTGACTCAAGAGATGAGAGGAATTTGATAAGTCGGTCCATGTAGCGTTCGCCTTATTCCTGCGGCCGTATGGGAAATTATAACCTGGATATACGTGTTATTCCTTTTGGAAAGTTGTCAATTTAAGATGTTCTGCCCTACTACAGATGGCTTTAGAGGTAAAACATGGTGTCAGAGGAACACAGATGGTGGAATGATGTGGCAAGCGTGTGCAAAGACGGCGGGGGTCGAGGGAGGGGACGACACTCGTGGGAGCCATCTTGAGACACAGTTGAGAGGCTTCGCTAACGACGCATGGAAGCCTTTCCAACTGCAAGCGGCCCGTGACGTCACCGGATATGACGTCAGGGGCAAGACAAGCGTTGTTCTCACTTTCCCGATGCCTCCAGCTGATCTTATTTGGAGGCGACTTGAGAATAGAGGCGGGCTTAACATATTTTTTTATCTATGATGTGACAGAGGCAGCTGACGGCCGCTGATGCTTCGTTGTGTAGTTGGCGAGGCTTTGTTTCTTTGGTATTGCTTTATATGGAGGTTGGCTGGTAATGTAGAAACGTTTTCCCAGTAACGCAGAGGAACGTGGAATGCATGTGTGTGTGTGTGTGTGTGTGTGTCTAGGCGGGTGTTGATAATAATGAATGTGATGTTACGAACGGTGAACGTAAAGAAGAACTTATTTAGTAAATATACGTTGTAAGTCAGGTTTCTATAAGATGAATTTTATTCAGAAGTGACTGATGTAAGGAGAAAATGACGAACTGATAAAATTGATTCTTTTTCAAACGTTTGAGGACAATATTTGGTTGAAACGACTTATATAAGACGTGAGAATGACTTCGGACATAATAAGTTTAGACATTTTGTCATAATTTCCTTCATATAGGGTACAGTCCGAATTCTCAAATAACATGAAAATAATTATTTCACATTATTTTCAGCACACTCCCCATGTTCCTAAGAAAAATGGGGCTTTCACATTGCAAGATAATGAAGCTAATTAGACGAAATTGCTGTAATTAAGCAGTGGTTTCATGAACAATCAAGTGCTTCTTGTGTAGCAGAACCGGAAGACTGTTGTCACGGGGTAGTCGCTTTTCTCTTGCACCCCCAACTTTACACTTTTCAAGGCAGGAAATACGCAGTAAATGATATTTCAGTCATGTAATGAATTCCTTAAGAGTAAGTCGAATTGGTCAAAGTCATAGAGGAGTGCAATAAGGGAACAATTCTCGGCTCCCTATCCTGATGAAATGGCCGCTCGTGTTTACAGGAAGTGGCTTCCCACGTAAAAAAAAAAAAAAAAAAAGTCGAGGATGATCATATTATACCTCACGTGTCAGCCGGCTGGGGCATTGTGAGCCAGGCTCCAGTGAACCTCAGTCCCATGGTCACGTGGCGTACTTTTAGGCGACCTCTCACAGATACTGCGTACTCTGAGACGCAGCTGGTAATTAGGAATACTTAGGCGAGGCAGCTTAAAAAGAAGAAATACTTCCTAATTAACAGAGCTTTGATTTTCCCAACACAACGGTAGATGACACAGTACCCTTTCCCGAGAACGAGTAGTCTGATAGAGTAGGAAGTAACTTAATAACTCCTTAACCGATAGAGTAGGAAAGTAACTTAATACCTCTCCAACCTGATGCAATGTTCCGTTAGCTAACAATCCACTGAGTAGTCAAATTATCGCATTACGTCGACTAATACACAGCACTGCTCAGTGTGACAACCCACTGTTGGACAGGTTAGCTCTAAGTTACTCTCGAGTACCGAAGCATTTGCTAAGGAATCATTAATGTAATCTAAGGTTCGGCAGTTTCCGTAATTCGCATTTTTTTTTTTCAGGAGTCCCAAAAAGTCTACATAGAACCACTGCTCATAAAGCCTAGGAACAGAACCACTGCTGCTCATAATGCCCAGGAACAGAACACTCCTCATAATGCCTAGGAACAGAACCACCGCTCATAAAGCCTAGGAACAGAACCACTGCTCATAATGCCTAGGAACAGAACCACTGCTCATAATGCCTAGTGACAGAACCACTGCTCATAAAGCCTAGTGACAGAACCACTGCTCATAATGCCTAGTGACAGAACCACTGCTCATAAAGCCTACTGACAGAACCACTGCTCATAATGCCTAGTGACAGAACCACTGCTCATAATGCCTAGGAACAGAACCACTGCTCTAATGCCTAGTGACAAAACTACTACTCATAAAGCCTAGTTACAGAACCATTGCTCATAAAGCCTAGTGACAGAACCACTGCTCATAATGCCTAGGAACAGAACACTGCTCATAATGCCTAGGAACAGAACCACCGCTCATAAAGCCTAGGAACAGAAACACTGCTCATAATGCCTAGGAACAGAACCACTGCTCATAAAGCCTAGTGACAGAACCACTGCTTATAAAGCCTAGTGACAGAACCACTGCTCATAATGCCTAAGAAGAGAACCTGCTCGTAATGCCTAGGAACAGAACGACTGCTCATAATGCCTAGGAACAGAACCATTGCTCATAACGCCTAGTGACAGAACCACTGCTCATAAAGCCTAGTGACAGAACCACTGCTCATAATGCCTAGGAACAGAACACTGCTCATAATACCTTGGAACAGAACCACTGCTCATAATGCTTAGGAACAGAACCACTGCTCATAATGCCTAAGAATAGAACCACTGCTCATAATGCCTAGGAACAGAACCACTGCTCATAAAGCCTAGTAACAGAACCACTGCTCATAATGCATAGGAACAGAACCACTGCTCATGAAGCCTATGAAATGCCTTTAACACTGTATGAGAGGTATAGCGCTTCAGTTGGTGACTCCTTGTTGAATAAATGAACGTCTGAGTACCATCACCAATTATCTGCGTCCAGGAAGGCCATTATCTCCTGTAATTACAGTAAGTTGGCGCAAACAGTTGTTTGTTTATGATAACTTCACCGCGTGCGACAATGCACGTAACCCACTGCCGGCTTAGTCCTAATGTTTACCCGTCATTATTCATATACACGTCTGATCGTTTCTCTCTCTGGCTCGTTAATTAGATAACTATGGCATTGATGATAATGATAACTGGTTATATCAAAAGTGGTATACTGATCATTACCTTTAATCGTTCGTTACATTTTTCTCCGAGTTAATTGTTACTAAAGAAACATTATTGTCGAGGCTATTCAGATGATTTAGAGAGTATAGATATATATAATTAGGTCAACTATGTTAAGAGTCGGTTTAGATAATTCTGATAATCCTGTCATATTTTCTGCCAATATGCTCATATCCCCCACGGCGAATATGGCGTTTAAAAGTGGTAGAGGCGGCGTTAGTGTGTCGTTTTTTCTTTTAAAGTGTAACATTTGTCCTCAAGGCTTTAGAAAAGCGCATTTCCTTTTAACGTCAGGTCACTGCCCCCTGACACGGAGACATGAATGCACTGTCTCTTGCTTCTAGATATATGCAAATATTTAAGATTGGTGTGTGTAACGGCCACTTCTGGAAATTTATTAACACAATGACGCATTTTCAAAATTATATTGGAATATTAGACTAGATCATGATTAAAGGTGTCCATATTAATACTTCCTGTTTCACAGTGACAAATAACGAAGAGTATTGGACTTTGAGTGTTGACTGAGTGAAAGTTTTACTTTAATTTGGGTTTTGTCGCGCGACTTCAGCCTCTTGCAAGGTTGGGTATTGTGGGCTGTAACAGGTATATGTTGCAAGTATTACGTCTTCGTTATATCGGTCACCCATGCATATTGTATTATAAAACTGCTCATGTAATTGTTATTTGCTAAAATTACGAGGAAGAAAACGTATAAAAATTTTCTTTGTGTGTGTGTGTGTGTGAGTGTGGTTTAGTTTTCACACCAATATATTGTTGAAGCTTATGGTGCAATGGTGGGAAACCTGTTTGAGAATTAAAATTCTGTCATTTTGAACATGTAATACAATGCGGTGCTTAGGGCAGAACACCAGAGTTCATTTTCCTTGCATGGGGGAGATTCTGAGATAAAAAGCCTTCCACATTTTTTATCAACTGGATTCATCTTTGGCGATAGATTTTGACGAAATTTGGCACCATTTGTAGTTCCTCACCCACCTTAGAGTGAGGTATTTCAGTTGTAGCAATGTGATTTTAGATGAGCCTCGTATCATCAGTTTCAGTTTTATTACTTTATTCCTTGATAGAGGAATCGGGATCATCTGAGTGAGATTTACATGGAGTTCCAAGGCAGATGTGAAGAGTCCATAGATTTTATTTTACCTTGCGAGATGACTGTCGCTATTCAATGCTTCATCCGTATTACCTGCTTGGATTCCACACAGGTGAACGGATTTGTTTACCTACAAAGGTATGGGGTATCCCAGAATTAATAACGTCTTGCCGGTTTGTTTTTTTTTTATCTCAGAAGGGGTCGGTTTTGTTCCCGGGTTCCTCCATCCTGCTCCATCTAGGCTACACGGCGTGCGACGGTTGGCGCGCCGTCAATGGCAGTCGTCAGTTAAGCTAATCGATACTGGAGTTTACCGTTGGACTATTGTTTGCCAGGACGAAAATAGATGACACCTGTCCACATGTAGTTTACCCGGACGAATAGAGAACTGACCCAGGGGGGGGGGGTATTTACCGTTTACCCGGACGAATGTAGAGTTTAACCGTTTGTCTGCCAGGAATTTGCAAAACACCTTTGATCGACGGATTATTTTTAGTCATGAGGGATAAATCTGATTGCCAGGGTACTGATTGCCAAGACGGACGGATGCAGCAGACTCCATCACTGGAGCCACGATGTGCCAGACAGGAGATCCTGTGTTATAACATCCTTCATAGACTGTGATCACACGGCTTGCTCTAGAAAATGAAGTAGACAAGTTAGGTACTGTGGCGTCTTAAGCATCATGATTTGCATATCCTTTACGAATAACCCAATTAACATAAAGCTTAACATGGTCTGTTCTCTTCATATATGTAGCTATTCCACGGATGAGGTAATAATTGATTCATCTTCAAACTCGTGATTAAAACGGGATGATGCTCAGCTTTGTCAGACAGGCTTTTGTCTTAAAGGTCAGGTCAAAAGCTAGGAAATAATGTCCAGCGGTCGTGACGTCGTGCTGGAGATGTTAGCAAAAAAACCTAATGGTTCTCTTCTGCCGTGACCAGGATTCGAACCTGGGTTATTGCGGCCACAACGCAATGTACTAACCACTATACGATCACGGCCAACGCGGAACCTGACAGGTAGATAAGTCCACATACACCTGGAGACTCTCGCTCACTCCCTACATTTTCCTGTTAGTCGATGCTTACATTAGATTTTATAAATGATACTCCTGGGCACAAGTGTGTTGATTAAATAACTTTGCTTAAGGGTGATGGGTCAATACTGCACCTCTTTGATTTGCTATATATATATATATAAAATCCTATACTTGACTAAACACCCGGTATAGAAATTGTCTGCTACGGACATGTTTAGATTTGCAATGCAGTATGTACGTATTTTATTATTATTATTGTTATTATTATTATTATTATTATCATTTAACGACCCAGGTGCCCCTTGTTGGGGATAGACGCATTTGGAGCGAGAACGTGCAAGGCTATACTCCTTTCCGTCCATCCATACAGCCGTTGCCGAAGCTGGACTTCTCTCTCGCTCGCGCGGTGTAACCTCAAGCAGGATGAGTCACGTGGTAACACCTGTGTGTGTGTGTGTGTGTGTGTGTGTGTGTGGGAAATTACTGCTAATTACCAGCTTAATGGTTCTAAGTTTGTTTGAACTAGCAGGGCATAGATAGAGCTGATTAGTTCAATCTTTTACACACACCTGTGCACTGCGGTCTTATCCCACCACTCACTGAAAGCTCGGAAGAGTTGGGTGACTTGGGAAGCGAGCGCCCGTTTTATAGGACCACACTCGGTCACTTTCTGAACGTGGCCCGCGTTGGCCGTGATCGTATAGTGGTTAGTACATTGCGTTGTGGCCGCAATAACCCAGGTTCGAATCCTGGTCACGGCAGCGGACAGATTTATTTTCTTACCTTTGGCAATGACTGTTATCTCTCGTCTCTGAAATGTTGTTCTCAAGACGTTGTTCCTTCTGTGGCGTGATTATTCGGATAGTGATGATAATCTTATCGTCTTCTTTGTGACGATGGGTCACTCTGGCGTACACACCCCTTAGCTATTCGGTCCTGTCTGGACCCAGACTTTGGTCTGCTGGTTAAATCCTTCCGCAGCCCGTCACACACACACACACACACACACACCGTCGTCGTTCTCCTCCTCCTCCTCCTCCTCGATGCCTCGTATCGCACTTCATGGCTGACGTCATCTCATAGACATAGGGGGGTGGGGGGGCGCACGCATTCATACCCAAGGATGGTACCCCGTCTTGCTCAAGGATTTCAGATAGGCTCAGGTACTCCCCGGCACTGTCAGCTCTTGTCGAGGTAAAGGTCAGTCTCTCCACTTCTTCTTCGCCGTCAGCCCTCGGTGCTGACTGAGTGCAGTGTCAGCGCGTTTTTTTTTCCTCTTGTTTTTTGCCGGCACCGTCAGTAACACCAAGCGGCCTGGCTGGTATGTGTGTGTGTGTGTGTGTGTGTGAGGAGAGAGTAAAGGTTACAGGAGTAGTAGGTTAGGAGTCTTCCGCTTCTGTTGGCGTTCGACTCGTCTGCGGCCTCCACTTACGAAGGTCAAGATATTGGAACACCTCTCTCGAGTCACTCCGATGACCTCCACATATGAAGGTCAAGATGATGTCTGAACTACCTTTCTCTGAGTCACTCCGGTGTCAAGGAGGTACTCGCTCACCGGCGGCTCTCGGAACAGGAGCGGGTACAATGATTATTTTGATTCAGTGTTTGAGGAATGAACTCTTTGGTATTTACTTAGTTACTGAATTATTCTTAGTCTGTTCTTGCAGTGAACAGCGTCCTCATTTGCCCCAGGTCGCGTGCAAGAGAACAGCGTCCCAGAGTAACGATGATTGACTCAGCGTTGGACGGCCTCTTCTCTTATAGCGTTGAGCAGGAGGGCAACTGCAGGCTTGCGTGAAATCAGCATTAGCCCAGGAAGGCTGTTTAGTATCAAAAAGGAGGAGAAACTTCCTTGATATCCAGTAAACAGATATTGTTTCCAGACACTATTATTGACTTTGTTGAAAGCTCTTTCTGATATTGGTCGGGTTTGATCCTCTATCTTATAGGAACTAAACACCCGTCCAAACCTGGTGATTCTTCGTACGGAAGATCTCCTCCTGTACACCTCAGGTAACGTGTATGTATGCTGAGGCAAAATACACATCGAACGTGCAGAGAGTTCCGGTAAAACCACAAGGGAACGGAAAACACGAATTGTCAAGCGCCTCCTTACATTACATATCAAGACTGAGATTGTAATATACGAAAGCGCTTGACAACTCCGTGTTCCCGTTTTCTTATAGTTGTACCCATGAATGTGTACTCCACCTCTCCTAGAGTTGAGTATTTCTTGTTTCGTGTCACTGTCGTGGGTGTCATTCTCTGTCATTCTTCGCCCCCTCCCCCTTCATATATGTGTCTATTTTGTCTGTCTGTGTCTCATCCTGGTACATCACTTATTCTGTCAGTTCTGCCATTTTCTTGGACAGCCTGGTACTACTACTACTGCTACTACTACCAAGCTCTTCATGATGTGAAGGTGTCGTGTCTCCCGTCACAACAGCTCCCTCCCGCTCTAGACTCTACTATGGCTGTGGCCCACCCGCTCGGGAAACAAGTCAGTATAGGTCTTTCGAAACCGTCCCGAGGAAAGGCGAAAGTTAACATTTTTTCTTACGAGATTGGAACTCTCCAGTTCTCTTGCTTCCAGCAGGGTCTCGTGTTCTGCGATGCTTCTCTCGTTGCCCGTCCTCTCTCTCTCTCTCTCTCTCTCTCTCTCTCTCTCTCTCTCTCTCTAAGCCTTTGAGTGTGATTACCTATTTATGGACTAAGGAGAGGGAGTTTTGACACTCGTGGGGGTCCCATCTCTTAAAGAAAAGTTCTCTTCTATCATAGAACTTTTAAAGCTTTTGTTTGGCGTCTGCATTAACCATGTCCTCATTCATTCTGTTCAGTTATCCACCACTCTTTTGCTATAAAGAAAAATACTTCTTTACACATTTTACTTTAACAAGTTTCTCGCTTAATGTTATGTCTTCTTGATTGCTCTCTCTCCCTACATCTCTCGAAGTAAGAGTTCGCTGTCCACGCAAACGATCTAGTTCACTAAAAGCTCATGTGATCAGGTCACTCTTCACTCTTCTCTCTTCCACGAATTGGTAAATTTGAAGTGTTTATAGCCTTTCCCTGTAACTCTTTGTGCGTGTGTGTGTGTGTGTGTGTGTGTGATGGTACCGGGGCGCCACAGGCCGTAAAAGAACTAGGTGGAGCTTCCTCTCGAGTGCGTGAAGGTATTTTCCTTCACCTTGACGCTATGAATCCCACGTCCGCGTTGGCCGTGATCGTATAGTGGTTAGTACATTGCGTTGTGGCCGCAATAACCCAGGTTCGAATCCTGGTCAC
>JAYMFT010048749.1:0-15325 GCA_038088735.1 Panulirus argus
CTCTCTCTCTCTCTCTCTCTCTCTCTCTCTCTCTCTCTCTCTCTCTCTCTCTCTCTCTCTCTCTCTCCCCCCCCCAGAATATTTAGACCCCAATTCCCTAATGCCTCCTTCGCTTCATTTTCTTCTTGATCTCCACCTTCCCCTTGCTCCCTGCACTTCTGATGCACATATCCACATAAGTCAGTCTTCCTTCAACTCATCCTCACTATTTGCAAGAGCCGTATTAGCATACTCTGGTCAGCTCTCAATCAGACTCCGATTACTACCACAGCTTTCTCTTTTATAACATGATCAGTCCGCTCCACATTATATATTGTTCTCGGACGTTTCGCTTTCTGTTCACCCACCCTCTTCCTTTCCTCTGCATTCAGTGCCAAAGATTCACATCCATAGAGCACTGTCGTGACTACTGTACCTTCAGACACACCCGTATTTTGCCCCAGCAAAGACGAAACGCGCATTCCAAGCGTTCCTTAGTGCACCCAGGACCTTACCTTGTTCTCCCGCCCTGTGATTCACTTCAGCTACCTTGAATCCACCAACTGCCACATCCACTCCCATGTACCTTATGCACGCCACTTCCTCCGGTTCTTCTTACTGGGGAATTACACAAAAACCATCCCGCCTCGCACAATACTGCACTTCATTGCCTTGCATTTACTCATGCTGCTTCTCAGCATTATACTTTCCCAAACTGAAACCTAACGCTTTTTTCATTTTCTTGTTTTCAGTCTGCTTTCAGAGCCATGTTTTCTGTAAACAGTAATCTACTTACCTCCATCCCGTCCATTAACAGATCGAACAGCCATGGTAACATTTCACATCCCTGATGTAAACCCACCTTCGCGAGGAACCACTCATTCACCCCCAGCCCCCCAACACCACCTTCCTGCACATACTCCACCGGGGAAAGACTCCTCGTAGCATTCAGCAGCTTTCCTCCACACCACACACTTTCATCACCTTCCACAATGCAACCTTCGTCAACCACGTCGTGTGTTTTCTCCAGATCACCTGATATCTCTGCAAACATTTCTCGCACAAATCCTTAAAAACAGTCCCAACTCCACGCATCCTAGATCTACTTGCTCCTGAAGCGACGTCACTCCACCACAGTCAGATGCTCTGTACATTCCACTTAATCTCTCAGTCACAACTCTCCCATGCACATTATGAAGAGTTCGTTCATTTCGTTCAGTTCTCCGCACGACGCAGCATTCGCCTCTCCCTTCAGGCACCTCACCGATTTCATTGGTTTCTCTATTGTGTTATGGGCATTTCCGCCTTTTCAGGAGCCTCCAACACATCTAGAATAGCCCCTTCTGAGCTCTTTGATCCTCTCATCCTCTTTCTTCTGGTTATATACGTTCTTGTCTCCATTAACTGATGCGAAATGGTGTTCACGATGATTTATCTCTAGTCTATAATTCCCTGAACTCGTGTCTAATCCTATGCCACCTCTCTTGATCCTTATATTGATTTCTCAGTATCTGTATTTCTACCCGCGGTTGTGTTAACTTTTGGTCTTTTCTTTCTTACTTATAATTTCGCCTAATATCTCGAAAAGTTTGTTCTCTTGTGATTCAACTTCGATTTCTCCGTCTTGTCTATTCCTTGTGGATCTAGTCACAAATGACTGGTTGGGATCTACATGATTGTTTGTTTGTGTGAGTGTGTGTGTGTGTGTATGTTTAAATTCATGTCTTTGTGCGTGCGTCTTTCCTTCTTATCAACACAGAAAATCCAGATCAAAGAGATCTAAAAACTTAGGCATTAGTCAAAGATTATTAGGTCCTGGCCTTTCTACAATGCACCTTTTTTCACATTTGAAACTCACCGATTACACAAAATATTAGAAATCCTCACATGGGTTCAGGCAGTTTCACATTGCTCATATGTAGTAACGCCTTCACGAAGATCAGTAGTTTTTGAAGTATCTCTTGTCTGGATGTACACATATTATTCCAGTGATGGTATGGGTGAAGGGCACACAACTAAGGGTTGGTGGAGGCAAGAATGGAGCGCACAGTGGGTACAATACACCGACATGGTGACAGTGGGGCCCAGGGACTCAAAGGGAACCCCCTTCTGTGCTGCAGAAGTCAATGACTAAAAACAGAAGACGAGGTCTAAGAATGAGCCTCACTACCCTGCCGTCCCCCAGCGAGACTTAGTAAAAGCGCGAGGGGATTCAGTTCCTGAAGGGATCTAGGTAATGTTACCTCCTGTCCATCGCACTGGGATATCTCCTAAGAGGCTCGGGCCACCCATGGTCTCCCTCAGCGAGGGGAAGTTGTGTGCACAAAGTTCGTCAGCTCCCTCGCTTCTGTCGAAGGGACCGCCTTTCTTCCTCTCTTGGCCCACTTTGGAGGGGGAGGGGGACCGAAAGTATGCTCACGTGAGATTAGAAGCGTCTGAGGGGACTGACCACCGCGATTTCACCGAAGAGAAATGCGAAGCGGAACTCGGAACTACCCTTCCCTCTCCCCACACCATTTCCTCCCATCCGGTTTCAGCACCTGTATGGAAGAACTCTGGGCCAGCTTGCCATCACAAAATACCCATAACGCGACAGCAACGACATGCCTTGAGCGCGACCAGCCATCATGTGCGGATAAGTCCTATCCTTTGGGAATCTGGCAACGACGAGGGTGAGGGAAAGTGTCGTTAGGAACTAAAAAGCCACCCCGTGGGGCGTAACAAAGGGGAGTAGGGGTGGGGTGGGGGGTTTGTCAAGAAGGGTGTAAACCTCTCTTACTGGAATGCCTGGGGCTCAGGCTCATCGCCCAAGATCCCCACCAGATTGGAACAGCGTAAACCTGGTTGACGTGAGTGAAGACTCGTACCTGGACTGCACTCACAACAACGATGTCGAGATAGGTGCACGTAGAGAAGAGTCGTGCGATGATGGTGGCAAAAGAAATGCTGACAATACCTGTGGTGTCTTACCCTGCCATCTACATTTGGCATAGATTTGTATATAGCAGTCGAATGAAATCTAGAAATGATGAATGATGAATCCAACTAAAACGCTCCTTTGTGTACGATACACACAGTCCTACTGCTTACTGTGATCCGTAGAGAGTAGGAATAACAGTCGTGTATTGCTAGCCTTGGTTTGGTTTTTGTAAGCATAATGTATATCTTTACACTAAAGATACTAATCATCAACAAATGCTTCTATGTCTCTTGTAAGTAACTCCTGAACATGATAAAGATGTCCCAAACATCATTTCAAAAAAATGAAAAATGATAAAATAAAAGGCACCATTATGAAATGTAGAATATACATGGAGATTATAAAGCTATTCCAGGGGTATAGCCCCCAGATTTGTTTCTATATCTCTGGGTTTTCAAAGCATCGTCAAAAACGCGTTATAAACGCATGAAGGTAACTCCCCTGCCCTGTACACCGGTAACGAGGAAATTTTCTCCAGAAAAAATAGGAAAATGAAATAAAACATGCTGGCTGCTGAGTGTGGGAAGCCATACCAAAATGTGCGGAAATTATCATAGATGTATCTTCATATTTCAAAATACATACATATATAGGCAAATTAAAAAATGTAGTGTTTGGTGGGATGAAAAAGTAAAGTTGCTAGTGAAAAAAGAGAGGCATTTGGACGTTTTTTACATGGAAGGAGTGTAATTGATTGGGAAATGTATGAGAAAGTTGCTTTATATCAAGAGGAAGATGCAGGGGTTGAAAAAGAGGGCAAATGAGAGTTGAGGTGAGCGAGTGTCTGGAAACTTTGGGAAGAATAAGATGTTTTGGAAGGAGGTTGATAATGTGCGACAAGATAGAAAACAAATAGGAACATCGGTGAAGGGGCCAAAGGGGGATGTAGTAACAGGTAGTAATGTAGTGAAGAGGAGATGAAGTGAGCATTTTCAAAGACTGTTGAATGTGTTGATGATAGGTTGGCAGGTGTAGGATGTTTGGGTCGGAGAGGTATGAGAAGTGAGCGAGTCGTGGAGGGTGATTTTGTGAAGAGGAAAGAGGTGGTGAAAGCTAAACGTAAGATAGATATGGCAAGCGGCTGGAGTCGATGGAATTGCTGTTGAATATATTAAGAAAGGGGGTGACTGTGTTGTCGATTAGTTGGTAAGATAAGAAGAACTGTAGATTTACCACGCTCCGCAGCGTTGCATTAACCAATGAGCAGCCTTAATTCAAACGTTTCTTGGCTCCAGCTATCAGAGCTAAGTGAACAGGGTATAGTGAGTTTAAACTCGTGTTGTCCCGTCTCTTAATTTTGTATACATGTACTATGTCGTTATTCTTGATGAGTCCACTCATACAAAAAACTCTAATCTCAGACAGATACCCATTTATCGACCATATACAAGGAGAGGATGAATTCATGGGTTGGGTGTTGGCCAGCTCCTGCGCCCAGGATTCGACCCCATGAGGGCCCAAGTAGCAGGCTGGTCCGTGCTGACCCATTGTCAGTATTGCTTACCATTACGCCACATATGTGTATATGTGTGTGTGTGTGTGTGTGTGTGCTTTTACTTCCACGTATCTTTACTCGCGCAGTCGTATACATACATCTATACGTAAACATGTTCGAAGAGAGAAAATAAATTGGGTGTGTTGGATTTTCGGTTTCAAAAGAGAACGGTATTCTTAGCAGTGGCCATATAAATTCTAACGGAATTCTTTACACACACACACACACACACACACACACACACACGGTAAAGTGAAAGTATCAGAAATAAAAATGAATAAGACATAAAAAGTGGTAAGATTGTACAAGGGAGTGACCCAGCTAACAAGAGTCATAAAATGGTTCTGGTAGCAGCGTCTCGTCGCCTGCTGTATGCTACCTTTCCTTCTGGTGAATTAAACATTTTCTCTTGCCAAGAAAAATAAAACTATGTGTGCCGAGACTTCTACGTATTTTACGCTTCCTATAAAAGAAATCATAAGTACGCTTATTAGCAATCCGGCACCAGAGTGTTGCAGGAAAAATCTATATTACACATGAAGTCAAATCAGCTTTCAAACTCTTATACCTTTCCTTATCTGTATCTTTTCTTTATCTCTTGTGCTACAGTTATTCCATTCTCGACAGCGATAAGATAAGAAACATAACGTCTTCTGGTAAAAAGCAAAGAACAGAGTGTGTCCCTCACATCTGAATTTCTACGGATACTTTTAGCAAGGCAAATTTTTCTTTTTTTTTTTTTCCTCTCTCTCTCTTGGAACTTTTTATGATGTTCCCAAGATTTTTGTTGGCTGGTGGCAGAGAGGCCGTCACTGGCGTCTACCTGCGTCCACCTCACAGCCACACTAAAACTGAGTTACGGCTGACTCCTCACCTTCAGCCAGAGCGAGACGTCGCTATAAATACGCTGGAAGGGGGACGCAGTGTGGGGGAGAGAGAGAGAGGGGGGGGGGGTGAAGGGGGAGGAGGAAGGGAAGGGCAAAACGTGAGAGAAGAGAAAGGAGGAGGAAGTGGAACAGGAGGTGGGGGAGTTGCAACAGGAAGGTTGGGAAAGTAGAAGATGGGAAAGGAAGGGGTGTTTGGAGCTACAGCAGGAGAGGATGGAAGAGGAGATAATAGAAGATGTGAGAGGAGGCGGTTGGGGGAGATTTAGGTGGTGAAAGAAGGAAGGGCGCAAAATGGGAAAAAGAAAGGGGAGAAGGAGGAGGAGGAGAAAGAGGAGGAAGAACTACAGAAGAAGAAGGGGAAAGGAAGAAGAGCAGAAGATGGGAATAGGAAGGGAAGAGTCGCAGGAAATGCAACAGGATAGTGAGAGAAGAAATAGAAGATAAGGAGGGGAGGGGAGTGAGGAAAGGCTGGAGGTGCTACAACAGAAAATGGTGATGAGAGTAACAGAAGATGGGAAAGGAGGAAGATTATGAGATAAGAGAATATGTCGTAAGAGGAAGAGAAAATGTAAATGATGAAGCAAAGATAAAATGAGGAGAGGGAAGAAAAATAGGTCACATGAGAAGTAATATTAGGTAAGAAAGGAGGAGTCAGAGAGCCTGAAAAGAATGGTTAAGTATGAAAATGGTCAAAAAAAAAAAAATTCTAAAGTGTACCCCAAACCCTCACCTCCCGCTCTATTGGAGAATTTTCATCATCCAGTTTCTGTTAATTCTTGGCCTTAATTTCCTGGATTTGCTCTGCTGATGAAGCCAAATTAAAAGTGAAGTATATTTCTTCCCATGTGAATGACTGGGGGACTTACAGCACAAGTGCGAAAATGAGGAGAGATTTTTTTTTTCCTTACGTATCTAGCTGCACACCCTCGCTAGTTTTCTAGATATTTTAGTACAATATAGGGATACAGACTGGCAGAAAATGAGACTGGATGTGTTACGTATTGTGGATCTTGTGGGGTAACTGCGTAACAAAATTGACGTAAGAGAAAAAGAAAAATCCTCATCTTTAAATGGTGTTTAAACATTTATTTGCCACATGGTTATGGATATGTGATACATTAGCATAACAAATTATAGTGTTTATTCAAATTTGATATAAACCACAGTCAAGTGTCCCAAATACCTAGTGCACCAGACATTGTTTTGACAGTCTTCAGTCTAATTTTGTGGTAAGACATTTTCTTAACCCACAATTAAAACACAAAACGATCTTTCAATATTAACTATATCTACTGTTCAACGGCCAGATTTTATCTCCAACACTGAATACGATTCATCTGTTCCATTGATTGTAACTAGATACTGATTACTAGAGGCAGTATTTTCCAAGACTAACCTTTTTCTTAAAATGTAGGTGTATCTGTCAGCGTTCCTGACCGTGACGCATTCGCGGGCCGCCCAGGGTTGAGCGCATAGGTTCGAATCCTGGTTGCGGAAGTCGGTCCACAGTCAACCCAGCTGTTCATCCACCCGTAGGGGTTAGTCGATAAAATGGGTACCTGGTTCAGGCTAGGACTTCTGCTGCCCTTGCCGTCTCAGATAATAAAAGAATAAAAAAGCTGTAACACACTAGCAGTAATATACCGATATTGAGTCTTAGTGATTAGAGAAGTTTACCTTCCCTTTCATGCTATATAACAAGAGATGGTTGTATACTCTACATTTGAACTTACACATGAATGAAATATATTTGGTTGGGGATGGGAGTTTCGTTGACAAAAGGTGCACAGAATAAAGACGAGGTTTAGCAACGTACTGCTGAATAGCAAGTAGCGGCGTATTGGATCAAACATAAACACACAAACAGGGCATCATGACCTAAATTCCAGTGGAGTATGAACGGTGAAAGTATCTCCTGAATAAGAGACAGAAAACGACAAACATGAAAACGTTGGAAGGTAAAGGAAAAAGATGCGTAGTTAATAAGACGTGCGAGTCTTGAGCTGAATGCTTGGAGTGCACCTCTCCTCATTTGCAGGGACACCTCATATGTGAGGAAGAACCCTGACTTTTGCAGAGGATGTAAAGAAAAAAAAATAGGTATGGGTACAAAAACGAAAGCCAAGAGTTTCAGATGTTTGTTACATATGTTAATCCTTAGGCAAAACTGTGTTGTATGGCGATCAAAATGGTGGCGGGAACAAAAAGAATATAATCTTAATAGGGAAAGAAAATGTTCTGTTTTAGGGGCGTTCAGTGTTTTTCCAACAGATGAAACATGAGAAATGAAGGCTATTGAGACATTTGAGGGTGTCACTCTTTCCGTTGTAAGAGGTTCCGCAGCTGATAGTGGACATAGACGAGGCTGGGCCGATGTTCCGCCTTGACCTTCAGGCACTGGCGTGCTACCATCCTCAGCTCCTGGCATTTCGTCACAAACCCAACCTTATCTAGGATCCACCCCACGGAATACACGTCGCTGGCAGGTGAGGCCGAGCCCCCTGACACCAACTCCGGTGCCAGGAAAGGGAAATCGCCCTGTCGTGCACCAAAGCCACGGTAGGGTTTCTCTCCCGCTCGGGTCATACAACCCAGATCTATCACGGTAGCCTCCACCTCTCCGTCCTCACGGAAGTTGACGAGGATATTGTCGACCTTTATGTCATTGTGAACGAAGCAACGGGAGTGGATCTCCCTCAGCGTGAGCACGACCTGTTCCAGGGCCTTGAGAAGGAGGACCGTGGGAGGAAGGTCGCCAGCGAGGACCTGCAGCAGGGTGCGTGGCCCGTGAAAAGTTACGACCAAGGCTGGAGGATCCCTACTCACCCCCAGAATACGGGGCACGCCCTTGATACCCTTCAGCTGCTGGTGCATGTATGCCTCCTTCAGGATGTTGGGGCCGAAGGATTGCTCGTGGGGCACCTTAACCACCGCGGACATGTACTGGGAGCCCTCGTACACGCCGATCTTGTGGCAGGTGCCGTAAGAGCCACGACCGAGGAGCTTGGCGCCGTAGAGGCCTGCGCTGAGCATACCGTCGGGCACCGGACGAATGCCCTCGCCCCGCAGCACCTCCAGCCAGAACGGCACCATACACTTATCCGTGAAAGAAGCCATTATTTATATAGCAGAAACGAAATTTTATGCCAGGTATATATATATATATATATAAAAGAGAGAAAGTAATGGAATTGCATTAACCATTGCGTGGGTAATGCGGTTAGATTGGCAGGAGGTGCAAGAGCTTAGATCTGGAAGACCATTACCACAACTACAGTATAGATTATGTGAATTCAGAAATAATATCGCAAGGGACACAAATTGAGGAGCACCTTAGAAGACTTGTACTCTAAAAAAGAAGGAAAATGCTAGTGCTGACTCACACTTAACCAAGGTATGACACTCATTTAATCATGAATGCATTTAGACGAATCAATAGTCTATCTAAAGTGATTCCACAGGATGAAAACAAAAAAAAAAAATTCAAATGGTTGGAGGGCAAAAATTCATTGACATGATTTTGTTTATGAAATCATCACTTGAAAAACTGCGATCAGTTTTAAGAAGCGAGGATCTCGAGAACTTAGTAACAGTTACTAAGGAAAACAGGATGTTGTGTTGACGCATCAAGACCTCTATCCCCACGACTGGACGGATGATATGACTAGATTTCATAAAACAAGAAAAGAATTTTCAGCATCCTCTTGCGCTTAGCTTTAAATGTAGTAGGCGTGAACGTTCTGCACATACCTGTATGACTTTCCTGAGGAATATAATCCAAAGTTGGATTTAGCATACCCGCAACTCCTTGAGTACGGCCCTGCAGCATGATGGCGTAACTTTTGACCTGACCAGTAAAAGGTAACATCATAGGTCATGCTATTAGATCTAAGAATCACCCCGTCGCACCCAAGGGCTAACGGTCTTCAAGACACGCTAATAACACCCCCACAAGCAGCTGAAAACGCCGACGGAGCATCCAGACTCGGGAGGAACATGTGTGGACCATGTGTTTCCTATGAAAAAATATGAGATATAGAGAGAGAGGGATCCCGAGAAATCGAATTAGGGTTGATAGAGATGACCTGTGGAAGGTACTGCGAAAATACTGCCTGCGAGGAGAGCTATTAGAAGCAGTGAGGAGCCTTTTTATCGAGAGCGTATGGCGTACATGTGAGTAGGAAGGGTGGAGAGTGAATGGCTCGAGGTGAACGTGGTTCTACGACGAGAATGTGTGATGTCGCCATATCTGACTCGTGTGGGGGCCCCGTCTCTTGTACTTTTTGTAGCATCAAGAAGACTCTTAAGTCTCTTTAAGTTGCCGGCGTAAACATGTCTCCTTCTTTTAGACCATTCCCTACCATCAACAACCCTTACATTAAACCAGTATTTCTTTGCCCCCGCCTAAACTTACATCCTCTTTCTCAGCTTCTGGCCACGACCTCTGGTACCTGTGGCACAGTAATTCGTGAACAACTGTTCACTGTCATCATCATCGAGTTGACTTAGGGAACTAAAGGCCATTTCAATCATGGTCTACAATGCTAACCACTTCACACAACACGTGTGTGTGAATGTGTGTGTGTGTGTGTGTGTGTGTGTATAATTGGCATTTGTATGTTACGGGGAGAGATTTTTTTTACGCTTTTGTTACCCCGTCTTTTAGCCTTGTATTTATGTACCGTGTCTTTTTGCGACTATGATTGCACACACCCACGTACATCCTAGCCTAATCCAGGTTACCATTTGTCAGCTAGCCCTGGGGATAAGGATGAACATCCGGTTTGGTTGCCGGCCGATTGCCACGCCCCAGGACTCAAACTCGTGGGCCCATGCTAACGCTTTGCTTTGTAGCCCTGACCACTACACCACGGAGGTCTGTGTGCCTACGTGTTTTTATTTATTTGTACCATACGGAAAGGGGCTATACTTGTGGTGCTCCATCTCTTGGAAGTTATCTTTCATGCAACCTTTTAAGATACTGTATGCAGTCCGTCGTTATTATGTTGCTAGTTTATTCCATTCATCCACTACACTTACAACTTTAAGCGCTCTTCTTTACATCCTTTCTAACAAACTCCTTTGATTTCATGTTTTGACCACGCTTGTTTTATCCTTGCACCCTTCGAAGAACTGTTGTTCTATTCCTTCATCTTTCGAAGAACTGTTCAGTGTCTCCGTCATGAATCTGGTTTAAAGACTTAAATCTTCTGATCAGGTCACCCTTCACTCTACTCTCTTCCATGGTGGATAAGATTAAGGCCTTTAGCCTTTCCCTGGAACTCAGCTTCCTTAATTCTGGTACCCGGTGTGAATAATAATTGTTTATGTATTAAAGTGTTGCCCCGTCTCTAAACGTTGTGTATGAGTATGTACCGTATTTTTACTTCTGTGTAGCACACACACTCACACACAAGCCTAAGCTAGGTACCCATTTATCGACCGGCTTCGAGATACGGATAAACACCTGGATTGGTTGTGGGCTGACTGCCACATCCAGGATTCGAACCCATTCAGGTTCGACACGGGCTGACCCATGGTGACTCAAGGTCAGTAACGCTAACCATTATACCACGAAGGCCCGAGAGAGAGAGAGAGAGAGAGAGAGAGAGAGAGAGTGTGTGTGTGTGTTTGCTCATTCTTCGTACAGAGTAATTTTATAGTATGTTTCTCTGTCGAATCCGTAAGGTGTACATGGACAATGAGCACAGATGATCCTGTACTTCAGGCGTCTTAGAAACAGTTCCAGGCCGGAGAAACGGGTCTAAAAACGTTCGGCCAAGCATCCGTATCACCCTGACCGTGTGAATGGTCGTCCGGGCACTGGTAGAGGGACTCGTTTGGCAAACTTTACGACGTCGGTAATGCACCAAAGCCGCCCTTTATAGCCGGTGGTAGGAACCCGTTATTGCTGTCCTAGAGCGGCGGCACACCACGCCCCAAACCTCCTCACCAGATATCCTCACTAGCTTAGTCCTGGGCGGCAGAAACAGCGGCAGAGGTCTCACTGAGCCCCGCGATGGAGGACAGTCCAGACTTTTGAAGAGTATATGCAAAGGAATACAAAATGAACTGAAACTGCAAACAGACCACTGGGTACTGTTGAGGCTGTTTATGACGGAGAAAGATATGGGGAACCCAGAGTGGCCACAGCATGATCATCAGTGTGCAATGGAACAGCTCAGTGGGCTTGGTAAGCCAGGCAGGTGCCTCCCAGTCGTGAGGCAAATGCATGTTCCGGCATCGTTTGAAGATGGGGACGGCGCGATCGCAGTAAGCCCGGCTGTGTGACTAGGCTTTCTCCCTCCAGTGTCAAAAGGATTGTGTCTGCCCAGCGATCAGAAGTTCAGGACAATTTCTTTTTCTATACCCTTTTTTCTTTTACAGATATTGTTACCTCTACTGGCTTTTGCTGGCGTGGATTGAAACGATAAAGAAGTTTGGAATATAAGATATTCAAGGTATCTTATGTGAAAACAATAATGCAAGTAGTGTGTACACATGGGATTGAGATTTTCTTATATATATATAATGGACATGTCTGGATTAGCCCTTCTATTACATATACGCAGTCAGGCAGGGGTACGTATGTATAAGAATACATGTATATGCATACATGTTTGGAAGTTGTGATGTGTTCTACCTCGCTCGGCTGCAGCACTTAGGACGAAACATCTCAAAACATCCAGCCTTCTCACCCATGTTCGCTTCCATAACACGAACAAGGAGAACTTCAGTGTCAACTAGAATACTTCATCTGCCTCAGACTTACACGGTGAATCTAAGCAGTGAAGTAAAGCTTGAGCCTCCATTTAGTCATCCATCATGACTCACAAAACTCTTTACAACACCATCCAATCCTCACTCACCCGTGGAAGTATCTTGCTCCCCAACACCAACACTTAATCATTCTGTCCATTTCTTGCGCGGACTTCACCCTGCTTCATACCTGCATCTGTGCCAGTATAAATCTTGTTAACAAACTGATCATATTTCATCCTAACCGCATTACCGTATATACCACCTCTGCACTCATGAAATCTCGAATACATCATTATTTAAATCAGCTTTCTCCAACGTCTTCATCGTTTTCTCTTTCTGTTGTATTTCCATAAATCCAGCGATATGCCCCAGGTTATCAGTCTTTGCTATTTTACACTGAAGCCTGGAACACGTCCTCCTCCCCGTTGGATTACTGGCCACTCGACACCTGACGGCAGGCGGTCCCTGTCCATGACTGCCGTGAGAGCAAGTATTAATCCTCTTCCTCCTTACATCGTAAACACTCCGTCTCTGCTCATCCACTGACGTTATTAACTAGGAATTCCTCCGCAGGACACGTATTCCTTCACGGCTTCCAACCTTTCGCCGACCACACAAATATATTGCACCGAGACGACCCATCCCTTTCAGGGACAACTGCAATCTTCCTTGCATTTACCCAGAACATACTCCTCCCACGCACCTCCACCTAAGCAGCTTCCCATTCTTACCAGCTCATTCGCTGACTCAGCTAACAGAGCAGCATTTCCCCGCACACAATAACTGCGACAACCACTATTTCTCTGCCACAAGGTGTAGTATTTTGCACCTTTCATTCGCTTGTCACTGTCCCTCCCTAAACATATCAAACAACGGTGGTGATATTACATAACCCTTACACACTACCACGTTCGTCTCAAATCCCGTGCTCATACCAGCGTTTGGCTCTCTCATACAAATATCATCTCGCTTCAAAAGTTGCGTATAAGATCCAACAGTCTTTCATTCATTCCGGAAATCGCCAGAACTTCTCAAAGTACCCTCCTTGCTCCATTTATTCTGTAGTTTCGTTCAGAGGTAAATACACGTAACGTTTTCTTTCCATCTGGGATTATTTTCCACTTGATTAAGAGGAGAGCCTACTCTACACACACACACACACACACACACACACACGAACACACTCAACCCATTCTCTATCATCTTTGCTCCCCACATTTGAAGGATTGTTTGAGACTTTTAGAAGACAAAAGCGATCGACCAGTTGGAATTCTTACGTTCATATCAACATTCGTGTTAGTTTTAAACGCTGATCCTGCCATCGTTTATATTTCTCTTCCTTTTACCTTCGCATAACGGAACAGTCTCTCAGTTCGCCTACTTGTTCGGTATCTGCCACCCAGTCATATCATTTTCAATTCACCAACACGCCATGCCATCTCACTCGCCCTTTTTTTTTCACAATTTCTACAGCTCTGATTGCCTTCCTTGTAATCATCAGCATCTGACCTGATTTCTTGCAGCTTTTTATTCTTAACTGTACAAATGCTCACATTCCCTTTATCACTGGGACCATCAATTCACTCAAGTATTCACTCAATTTCCTCAGACAGTCTCCTCTACCAGAATCGTTCCGTTTTTGTCTCAAGAGTTTCGTATATTTTTGAAAGACGTACATTTCCTGCAATTGTTTTTGCCCTTCAGAATTTTTCGTCTTACACCTCATAATATTTTCATCCGTAAATTAGGATTCGTTTCACTTTTAATAGCATAATTCTTCGATAGCCTTGATCAAGCTAGCTACTTAGTGGTAGATTCGTCTGATGTCACTTATAGTAATGGTTACAAAATCGTGGGCAAACGACTTACCTCGAATGAGGCAAAGTACTTTTTCTTCAAAAAGATCGTTAACGTATGTTCTGGTTTACCAATTAGAGTGATTAAATCCACGACTGACATTATCTATTTGCGCCTCCTTAATTACATGAACCGCTTACAGCATTTTTCCCTTTCAAATATCAGTAAGTCTTTCAACTCCTACCACACTGAACTAACGCAAACAGCCTCGAAGGGACCCAGTGGTCTGTTGCTGTCTGGATTCCTTTCTGTTCTTTACGCTCATACTTTCTTATTGAAGGCCTCATATTCTTGATTGTACACACTCTTCTTTCTATGCTACAGTATTTGTCATTCTTGTGTGGTTCTTCATCTTATAACATATATGTCTCAAAACGTCACGGTGCTGTCCCTCTGTAGCCGATACGCTCTGCCTATCCTTCCCTGAACCACGTATGTCAATGGCCACCTCCTCCCGGTGCATTCTTAGGTCCTCCTCAATACGTCAACTTCATCTGGTCTTGTCACGTCCATGCCATTCACCTTCTCATCAAACTTCCTCAGGAAATCCGGTTTTACGCTCCATTCAATGGCTTATCAAGTCTTTTTTTTTTCTTTTTTCATCCTCCTCGTTCCTTCAGCCACACTCGTGGTCTCTGACGGCCTAAATCATAACTTACGTCGACAAGTGAAAATATTCGGCTCTCTCTCTCTTTCTCTCTCAATACTTTCAAAAGAGAAATGGATATTTTTATCGTCTGAAAATTCCCGTATGATCATAGATTTTCCCAACACCGAGAGTTATATGTCGATTTGATGATCAGATATACTGACATAGATGTGTGGGAGATATTAGTTGTATTATGATGACGACCAGATGACATTACTCGTTTAGGATCTACAGCTTCCAGCACGCTTCGCATCGTAAACGCGCGATCATTCCCACCCGCTCTCATTACAAATTTTTCAGTCACGCTCTTTTCCACTCTGCCGTTGCTGTACCTGCATTATATATATTTTCTGCGGGGTTTCCTTGCATTAAATCCCTTTTCCGGATATTAGTGATGGGCTACTCTGTTGCCAAAACAGAATTCACTGCGGTGAAGGATCGTGGTATTGGAAGATAGCTATTACTGAATGCATAGCCTTTCAATATGCACAGCTCCCTAGGCACAGATACTGATAACAGTATATGCTGGATAGTAAGAAAACACGTTCGTCGGGTTTTTCAGTTGGAAAATAGATTCTTTTAGGTAAGCCAAATAAATGATTTCGTGTTTTTAATAGAATGTAGTCTATGTAAATGCTAATTGACAAACCACTGTTGCAACTAAACATTTCTGACAAAAAATAGGAATTGGAACTCTAGGGGTCATTGCAATCAAT
>JAYMFT010048771.1:0-15325 GCA_038088735.1 Panulirus argus
GCATTGAAATGATATGAGGAGCTGTACTCCATACTTTGTTTACAAAGTCTGAGCAAAATGAATTGAGTCTGAGTCTGCCGGTCCTCCGAACAGCTGTGGGTCAAAGTCTTAAGGTCAGGGTGGCTCTCTGGCCTTATCAATGAATTCCAGGTTCTAGTCTTTCCTGTACAAAGGTTAATTTCCTTCTATATTTAGTTGTGATGGATTAAGTCTATCCTCCATCCATACTCGGTTGTGAGGGAGGGCGTCAAGCCTCCAAGTTCACATAGAGGGAGAAACATTCGCCCCTAACCAGACCCGAGTAACAGCGGTTTATTTTTGCCTCTGTTGAGTACACAATAACTTTAAACAGCCCGCCTCTCTTACCATCCACCCCTGATGTCCGTATATACATATATTTTATCATTATCATTATCATTATTATTATTATTATTATTATTATTATTATTGTAATTATTATTATTATCATCATCATTACTTCACGACCCCAGGACCCCACAGACTCCACCTATAAGTGAGATTAAGTACACTTTAGTTAAGCTGTCTCATCGTAAAGTAACAGAAAAAAGTAGATTCTTGTCGAGGAATTTCTCGCGTCCGAGAAATCCGTCATTACCCTGCTCCTGCGCGGAGCGCAGTCTTGAAGCTGCAGGATCCTCACCACAAAAGGGATAGCGAAGTATTGTAAAGATATTAATGATATATTTATGTTTATGTAAGCGAGCATGACGAGAGAGCGGAGGTTGTAATAACTGTGTTAAGGCCAGAGCCCCAGCCGACATTCCTCCCCCCGCTTATGAGTGGCCAGGTCCCTGTGTGTGTGTGTGTGTGTGTGTGTGTGTGTCGGATTCCACACGTGTTTACGAGATGGTCGCTAGAGAAGTCGTCGCTGACGTCGTCGGTGTCTGGCGACCTCTTGAGGTCGTGGGCGAATCTCGACCGTGTGGAGAGAAAACGACCCAAGATCTCGACCGCCATCGTAAACACAACGCAGATCGTCTCAAAAATCATCAACAGTCTCACATGGTAATGACTGCTGCATCACACAAACGGCATCGTGGTATGATCTCATATCATGTGGGGTTGTGGTAGGCGTGTGGTGGTGGTGGCGTTGTATGTGGTGGAGTGAGAGGTAAATAGGAGAGTAAATAGGAAAAGTACAGAAATGATGGGCGAACAAAAGAAAGAAAATACGATAGTGTGCAACTGAGACAAAAAGAAAATGCAAAACAAAGTCTTTATAAAAAGCGAATTTACAACAATCGAGTCTGGAAGAGAGTGGCTGCAACACTGGGTGATGTGAAGTTTGCACTGAAGAAAGTACCGAAGACCACTGGTTGGGTTTTAACGCTACGAGGAACGTGGGTACTGGCAAAGGACGAGTGAAAGGGAGGACAAGGCGGAACAGGTGTTGTGTGGGGAGGAGCAGGAGAAGACACGAGAAACGGGTGTGGAAAGGCAGCAATACACGTGCGAGAGATGGAGACCCTAGGGTGAGGGCGGTACTGAACTACGAAGATAACGCCGTACTGATGGATACAGAGAGTCCCACACGGGAGCGAGATCGCGCGCCTGGTGACTGGCAAGACGTCACTTCTACTGCGTGAGGTCAAAGGCATTAAGAACCAGAATGTTACAGAGGAATTAAGCTTTGTTAGCACAGCTGTCGTGTTCCCGGGGATTAGTGACCTCACTGTAGACGGTAAATGAGAAAGATTTAGGATGAGAAGAGAGACTGTGCACCAAGTCTCTCCACAAGGACAAAGAGAATATAAAGTTCTCAAGGAACGTACACGAGATTACCTAGAGAATTTATGGATTCAGAAATGGCATGGTTAGTTGGTTGGCAAGGTCTTTGGGAAGTCCTGAAATCTTAAGATGTACAGGAAAATCTTTTGAATGTTGTCAAAAGCTTTTTTAAATATACGTGTATAAAGCGAGCAGCGCTTGTGTGGGGAGGCAAATGGCTGTGTAAGTGAGCGATTCAAAACACAAAGTCTGTGGTTGCGCGTGAGGACTGTGTAATATCGCTAAATGTCTTCATGGCTGGGTTGCTGTGGGAGATTGGAGAGGAAGCGAGGTGGTAGGTGTGGCACGGCGCTCAATCGCCGTGGGATGATCAGTATACCACAGTGAGTGTGTACACTGACGACACTGATGTTTACGATGATTCAGAGGAGCAGTTGGATCAAATGGCGAGCCGATCTGAGGTGCGTGTGTGTGTGTGTGTGTGTGTGTGTGGAGCGGGATGAGGGAGAGAGCAATGATTACGGGCAGTCAAGCCGTTACATCCACGCGAACGAAGACGAATTGCGAGTTGTTGACAACTTAAAGGTACGTTGGGACGACGGCCGGTAAGTTTACTGGTGGTCTTGTGGACGGCAAGAGAGGAGAGCAAAGACAGTCAAGGTAGAAGGACGAGAGAACATTCTAAATATCACAGGAGGTTAAGATGAGGGCGAGAGCGACATCAAGACTGACCTGCCGTCTGCGTAGTGACTCGACAACACGATAATAACCAGATGGACGAGCGTTATTCTTTTCTCTCCTGCTGGAGGCGTCAGCGGGATGCTGTCCGCCCTGGATGTAACGGTACCACCTGCAGGCGGACGGAAATACCGTCCTAGGGTGTTCCGTAGACTCGCTTGATCGTCACACACCGCCGCCACCCACCCTGGCCAGGGCAACAGGATCAACCAGGTGGGATAACGGTGGATATGGAGCCCTGGCGCCTGCCCTCCCCAGCCGGCGCGTTCCTCCTGACGGGAGAGGGCCACCTCTCCTGCCGAGCCAGGGGGTTTCTCCTGACGGGGAAGGGTCACCCCACCTGACGAAACAGGAGGATCCTCCTGACGGGGAGGGTCGGGAGCGGTGTCGAAGAACCAGATCCCCTGGGAGGGAAGGTTTCTTCTGCTGGGGAGGAACAGAAAGCCAGGGAGGAGAAAAAAATATTGAAGTGAGAGGGAGGGGTAGGGAGGGGATCTCAGCAGAGGATGACGGCGCAGAGGGAGGGAGGGAGAGGGTGATGAATGGTCAGAGGTCAGACGGAGGGAGCAACAAGAGAAAGCAGACGATGAAAGGGGTCACAGAGTTGGGGGAGGAGAAGCAGGACAGGTTTAGCAGGGTCATGGGCAGGTTGGAACAGGCCGGGCAGGTCACGGGTTACAGGTCCCAGCAGCAGGCCGGGCAGGTCACGGGCCAAGCAGCAGGAGCAGGTCGCAGGACGGAGGGAGGAGAAGGAGAGGCGGGTGTCACTAAGCAGGAGAGGAGGGGAGTGAAGGACGGAAGGTAGGGCGTGCTGCTAAAAGGTCAAGGGGCGGGAGGGAGGAGGTCACGGGGCGGAGGGAGGGAGGGAGGGGGGGTTGGGAGTGCCGGATGGAGGGAGGGAAGGCTAGAGGGAGGGAGGGAGGGAGGGACAGGTTAGGCAGGTCAGGTGTCTGTTGTAGTGGCTGGCCTTGCTGAGGCTGTCAACCTGGACCGCCGACGCCGCCACCATGTTAACTCCATCCCTTCCCCCTCCCACCTTCCCTCACTCCAACCCGCTCTCCTCACCCTCCCAGTTCCCCTTCCTTCTACTTTACTTTCCTGTCTCCATCTATATGCCGTGGGGGACTGTTGGGCGAGTCCCGTCTCCATCGACATACATCAGGGAGTATAGGATATTGTTGTAGTCCCAGAGCAGATATCCTGGGCGCAAACCACAGGGTCTTCCCTCCCATGTACTCGCCCACTTCAGTTCCCTTCCATCCACCCCTCACAGCTCCCATCCATCTCCCCCCTCCTTCACCCCCCCCCCCACCATTAGAAACTATCCTCCAGTACTGCTTCGTCACCTCCCCTCCCCCACCACGGGTCAGGCCACCCCACCCAGGTCAAAGAGGGTCAACCAGAAGTCATTATGACTGGGAAAACTAGCACGGGCGAGCGACGGGTCACGGACGCATTGGCGCAGGTCAGCCGGGGTGAAAATTATAAAACTCCGTTCGTAAAACATCGGAGTACGAAGCGGAGACGACCCGACTGTCTTGATGGCCCTCTGTCCACATGTTACAAACGACATATTGATGACAGAAAATGGTCGGCAGATTACAACGCGGGAAGATGCCATAACTTTTCTCATTTTCTTTTTCATTTCTGTCTATACTCTGATAACGGTGGTTCTTGTCACGAATGACAGTCCCCATCTGGTCCGGTCTCTAGTAAACATACACAGATTCTACAATAGTAGAGATGTAAGTAGGAGAAGAGGAATAGCCCAAGAGGTCACTAAAAAGGGGGAACCTCCCTCGCAAAAAAGGGTCAGGTCGTAGCTATTGGGGAAAAAAAAGCATGAGCTCTAAAGTTTAGCGGTGTGAGAAAGAAGCAAACGTCAAAACCTGGTTGACAGCTAACGGCAAGGGCACACAAAGCAGCCACTTTTCGGGAGCAAAAACCTAGAGAAGAGAGAGAGAGAGAGAGAGAGAGAGAGAGAGAGAGAGAGAGAGTCAACAGTCCATCGTAATGCAAGAGGGACGAGTTTTTGAGGTTAATATGTGAGGTTGATATGTCATACTGTTTTATACTACCCTCTGTCAAGTAAGTACGCTAAGTTTAGACCCTCCCAAGATGCGAAGGCAGTACTCCCACAACAGGACGAGTCAACTCTTTTTACATATAACCTGATTTTCAGAACAGGATAATCTTCGGTCGCCGAAAAGCATTTCCACTCCCTTGGAGGTAGACTGTCGTCGTCTGGGTAATGTGGAGCTTCCAAGATTGGACATGACGGAATGTTCACTATGTTGGGTGATGGAATTACGCAGCCATCAGAAAAGACAGAAAAATATGGAGAGTTTTAGAGATCCTGTCCAGATCCGAGTTTACAGAGGTAAGTGTGGAGAAACGAAACGTAGGTCTAACACGAAATGACGGTGTAGATTTGAAATTTTGGTTATCTGTTGCAGAACGGAGATCGCTGGAAAAGAGGGAGGAAGAGCGCGGGAAACAGGACTGTACTAATGCATTTTTACCACAAGGGAAAAGTTTGGGTTTTAAGAATGGAGCGAAACAGACGAGCAAGCCAGGGCGCAAGTTCAGCAGCAGACTCCTTCAAGAGCACGAGGAGGGATGCCATCTGGTCCACACGCCTTGCTTGCGTCCTGAGAACGATGTGCTACTTTTTGGACAGCATGAAAAGGAGGAACACAAGGATTAGTGAAGAGGTGCTCCAGCGGTGAGGAAATATCGGATTACTCGTGGCGGAGCTAAAGAAAAAGATGCCATTGAAGAAGAAAACGTCTTTATCAGAAAGAGACTCTCCGCCAGTATGGTTAGGACCTGCCAAGCTCGTCTTTTTTAGGCAATAGGGCAGAGTAGCGCCAGGACGGTGGTGTTAAACTGGGGTGGCTGAGGTCAGCACGTAGTCTTCTAACTGGGTCGTCTGGGGTCAAGATGGGAGCAAACCCGATCCACAACAGTGCAGGCTAGCCAGCCGTGGTCACGACGGGCATGAGCGGTTATTTAAAGTCACGAGGGGAAAAAAAAAACACGGGTGGCTGGGTGGGAGGGAGGGAAGGAGGGAGACAGACAGACCGTGTCGAACTAAGTCACGACAAACGCAAATTGAGTTACCATACGTTACGGGTGTGGGAGAAAACTGGTTCAGCTGGGCCAGGCAACCAGGTGGCAACCCAGGTCAGGAAGGGGAGGATGTGGGTCAGCCTAGATCAGCCCAGGTCAAGATAAGCTGGGGCAGCCCAGGTCAAGACAAACTGGGGCAGCCCAGGTCAAGATAAGCTGGGGCAGTCCATGTCAAGACAAGCTGGGGCAGCCCAGTTCAGGAGAAACTGGGGCAGCCCAGGTCAAGATAAGCTGGGGCAGCCCAGGTCAAGATAAGCTGGGGCAGCTCGGGGTCGTGGCAAGCTAAGGGCAGCCCAGGTCAACAATAACTATCCTACATTGTTAGAACGTCGTCCTCACAAACAAACAAGCGATGTTTATAAGCAGTTACGTCGAAAATACTTTCCCCTGTTGTTACTTATGATAACTGTTGACTTGTGGATGACCGAGTAAATCCAAACACGCAGACACTCACCTCACATACACACGAACACTTCCTCTCCTCCAGTCTTCAGACAACAAACGAACACATCTGATTACACTTCACCATTCATGCGTATAATTCTTACATAGAATTTGTTAATTGAAAACTATAAATAACATCTTGGCTCATGTTTTGGAATTAGATAAAAAAAAAATAACATAACCTAAAGGAAGCAAATTAACTTTCTTGAGAAAATAATTCCTCATTCCCTTAAGAATTAAAATGGCTTCTAATAACTTAATAACTTAGATAAAATCAGACTAGTCGTGTTCCGACAAGCGCCAGTCTAGTGAGGGGTTCTAGCTCAGAGGTGTTCCTGAACCACTCTAAACCCTACCCATAGCTAATCACAGGAGACTCTGTGATCCCTGCGCGCGTCGTAAGGAAACGGTACACGAGAAAGGTCACGGGAGGCCAGTATATTGACCTCGGTAACAGGAGGAGGTCAACCAAGATGATGTTGGCCGCACGGTTGTGTTGTTTTCAGACACTGACATGAAACAGGTGGGTTCGAATCCTTGTGGATCACTCCAGTACGTTGGAAGGAAAATCGTGGAAAACTCTGTCCAATATATATATATATATATATATATATATATATATATATATAAAAGAAACATAAATAATCTGAGAGATAAGTACATGTATATACATAAACAAGCTATGATGAGCATGCATAAATGCCACGCAGAATGAAAACAGGCGTATATGTTTAGCTATCGAGATGACATCTGCCGTGAGGCCCCAGAGACTTGAGGAGCTTTCCCCTGCATCTTGAAGGCAACGGTTTCCTTCAGCAGCTCCACGAGATCATCCCGTGGCTACACGCGTCAAGTATACTGATAGTGACGTAGCCATGTCTTAGGGAGAGCCGTGTGTATAACACAGGCCAATATGAATACGAGCAAATAAAACTAACGACAATTATAGATATAAAGAACGATTATATCTGTATGGTTCTGTCTGGTCATCTCTTAAAGAATCGTTTATTATAGTCCATGATACATGAAGAGTTTTTTGACACGGTGTGGCACTGGGGTATTATCCTCAAACCTTGTTCTCTCACATCTACTTTCCACTATGTCTGGCCTGTTTCCGTAACTGTTGATGGATCAATCTCTTTTTCTCTCTCACTCTTCCCTTACGAACAGTGTTGTCCCTCAAGGGTCTATCCTGTTTCCGACATTTTTTTTTTTTCCTTTTTACATGAACGACTTTCTTAGAGCCACCCAAATGTAGTCATACGCTGACGTCTGGACACCACATTCTTCCACTTTCAAACCTGCTCCACCTTCTCTTTCTCCATCTACGTCTCGTTTCGTCTCAATTACCTCAATAAACCTACACTTGAGACAGGATTTTCCAGCTGGGTAGACGTAGCCTAGTAGCGCTTAAATTCCTCCAAACCCTTATTTCTTCCTACTTCTCCTTCCAAACCCTCAAAGAACTTCCCCATATTTTTAGTTTTCACATTGCCACACTGAACATAATAAAAATACGTGGAATCATGGTAACATTTATCCTGGACATCTCATACGACACAAGTGGCTAAATCTTTCTTTAAGTTCTGACTCAGTGTTGGTCTTATATTCTCTTTTTCAATGCTTGTTTTTTCTAGTTTAAGGCAAAACTTTTATCGTATTATGGCAGTCAGCTTCATTCTACCTTCAGTGAAACCAATTTGTTCTCTTCCGACTGACCAGTTTTCCACCGAGTTGTACAAGAGACCGATTCGCTCTTGTATGGAGTACTGTTCTCATTAGCTAGTGAGGCCCCAGCTCTACCTACGTATTGGAGAGAGTTAAGGCTAAAGCAAATCCGACGAAGGAACCCTTCCACCCTTCCCAGTCTATACGCCACAATATTTTTTCTCTTTCCCTCTACTACAGATATTAGAGGCAGTAATCTCGTCATAGCATTATCATTAAACGTATCAGTGTGGTATCAACATAACTGGTATTACTGCCATCAACATAGTCTGTTATTATCAGGAGACGAACAGTAAAATGAGATATATATGTAAGAGGACAAACAAATTCTACCATATCGAGTCAGGGGAGGAGAGGAATGAATCCTGGAAGACGTTGTGAGTCACTGCTCCCCCTTACCTCACCCTCACCGTGAATCAACCAACTCCCCTCTCACCCCTGCCCAGGGTGGATCACAGCTCATCTCCCCACTCCCCACGCGAGTCAAGCCCTTTCCTCCCCTACCCGGGTGAGTCACAGTTCTCCTCCCTTCTCCCCCAAGAAAGAATCACATTTCTCCCCTGTCCAGATATATCACAGTTATCCTCCTCCCCTCTCCCCATCGTGAGTTAAGCAACCGCCCCCCCCCCCTCCTCTGCCCTAGTGAGCCTTAGCCTCTAAACAAATATATGAGGCAACCTCCAACAATAAATCAACAACACTGACATGGCTCCTGCACTTGTCCAATAAATTCTCTCCCTGAATACCTTCATATCAAAACACTATATATATATTTACACACGTAAAAGCCACCATCGAAACTTAAAATGTAAACAGATTCACATGACCCATATCCTAATTAGTCATACATACAAGTAACAACGCACAGATGATCTATATATTCAATACAAAAAGGGTAATTCTTAATCTACTTAAAAAAAATACAAGTCACATATAAAGTAAATTACATGTCTAAGTAGACGCTATCTGTAACCATAGGAAATTAATTTGATAAAATCACTCAAAAATATTTCAAGGTATATATATATATATATATATATATATATATACGAAATTTCGTGTGTTCTTGGTGCAAGATTGTCCAGCGCATCAGGTGACCACACGAACGCCTCTGGAGACGGACAAGGTCACAGCCAGCCAGGCGGGCTGGGCAAGGCGGCGCTGGGGTAGGGGATTCGGGTGAAGGTGGCCATCAGAGGAAGAAGCAGGTGTGTGTGTGTGTGTGTGTGTGTGTGGGTGGACGGAGGATCTGGGTGAAGGTGGGCGTGCTGCTGCTAGGAGCAGGTTATGGGGGTGTGTGAATTTCCGTGGAGAGATATTACAGAAGATACGACTGACTGATTCTAGCAGACGTGCGTGTGTGTGAAGATGCTTCAAGGCGGGGGAAGGAAACCCCCGGCAGAGCTGGGGGGGGGGGGTTGTGTGTGGCTGACTGTTGGGGTAAATGACGAATGATAAAATGCAGACGAGGTTAACATAGGTGGGTAAGTGGCCAGGAGAAAGCTAAGGCCAACAGGAATATGAATAACATAGATATATGATCATCTTGTCATTAAAGGCTTACTGAAATATATATATATATATATGAACTACTAGCTTCAAGCGAACTATTAAGTTCAGTACAGAAGTCTAAGGTGAGACCTGGAGGTCAGGTCATCCCATAAACTACCACAGGTAGCAGGACCTGGGCTACGTGGATGAAGTTGTCATATGGCAGACCAGACCTGACATGGCAGGTCAGGAAGGGGTCAGGTGGTGGTGGCCAGTGTGAGGGGTGCTGTAGGTGTGGTGGGCAAGGCATTAGTGTAGGGAAGAGCAGCTGCTGCGCCTGCTGCAGGTCTGGGAAATATCCTGTAGGTGCAGGTTGCTGGAGAGAGAGAGAGAGAGAGAGAGAAGGAGCAGGTCGTGATGCAGGTCACGGTGCAGGCTGTGGCAGAGAGCAGGAGCAGGTCGTGATGCAGGTCACGGTGCAGGCTGTGGCAGAGAGCAGGACCAGGTCGTGGTGCAGGTCAAGGGAGGCGAGAGGCAGTTTGTGATAAAAAGGTCAAGATGGGGCGATCACGCTAATGCCAAGTGACACCCAAAACTATAGAGGCACGACCGCCATAGTGTCATGGGCGAAAGACGACCACTGTAGTGTCATGGGTGTGGCACGACCGGACGATGGTGGTGGTGGGGGGGGGGTGAACAGTGAAGGTCGAGACGACCTGGTTGACGACCTTGAGTCGGCTGCAGTACCGGCACCCACCTCCTCCTCTTCCTCCTCCTCCTGTCACCCTATCCCCACCCACTCACACTGGTAGAGGATGAGGGGGTTCGAGATATGGGTACCTGAGGTGGGGCAAACCCACAAAACAGTATGCGGATGGTATGCCCGTGTGTTTGTGTGTGTGTGTGTGTGAGAGAGAGAGAGAGAGACAGACAGACAGACAGCAAGAAGCGTATGTCTGTGTATGGTACGAGGAAGATGGCAGCAGGGAGGGGGAGCAGGAGGTGAGGCTGGGGCCTATATGGAGGGAAGAGGGAGGAAGTGGCCTATGAGAAGTGGGGCGTCAAGCGTAAGGATTTTGTACATACGATACAAACAGGTAACAGAAGACCCACTGGCCTATGACGAGGTTATATGCCCACGAACACTGTAACTACCGGCTGCTCTAGAGCGACGGGGTTTGGTGAGAATATGAAGAAAACAAAATAGCAACCAGATGAAGACAAGATGGGATCAAAATGTGAAGCAGCGCGAGGAGAGATGATGCAAGAAGACGGACTCTAAGGACGCCATAAGAAGTGTGCACAAGAGGAGGAAGGAAACATGGAAACAGACCGTCTCAGCAGCCGTGAAACGCGACCAGTTTCAGCGAAAAGTGGCGACGGGACAGGGCCTAATGTTCCATCGACCTCCTCTCCTGGAACGGATATGCGATCCACGCACACGTGACCCTGGCTATGGCCGGGTTGACGACTACAAAGTCGCAAAATAACCAAATATTAATGAATGAGTTTATAACTGGTAAAGAATTAATGAAAACGTTCACTTCAAAGCACGGAAACAGAGGTAAAATACGTATAACGTTTGAATTTCATAAGCCCAGGACCCTTCTCAGGGGGGCCCATGCAGCTTCAGGGCTTCGCTCCCATCACGAAAAAGGGAAGAGAAGAACGCCTTTGAAGTGAGAGGTTCCCTGACGAGACTATAGACTCCTTTTCGTCCAAAAAGGACAATAAAAAAAATTGTCAGAGGTAACTTTTCACTCACTGTGCAATCTCACACAGGCGTAAAGCCATCAGATCTCCCTAATGATCTAACCCTTAGGGGCACCACATCCCTCGAAAGTAAGAGTGGTCGGTTGAGTCTGGGTGAGTGAGAAGGCCACTTCCACTGAGAAGGATAAAGACGGTGGCCTAGTGTGACTTGAGGAGACGCAAGTTAATCCTTAATCCTCTGTTGAGTACACGCCGAGAAGGGCCGGTGGTCGGAATGCGCTTACGGTGAGTGTCAGGAGATAAGACCCTCAAGGTGAGTGTTTACGACCGCGTCTGAAAGTGTGAGACGAAAGGGTGTCGCTCGCAGCCCCGTCGCTCGGTCGTTGCGAAGTCGTACGGAGGTCGTTTCCAGGTCGTGGAGGACCAGGAGGAGTTAAGGTTCTCGCCAAGTCGTTACTGTATTGTTGTCTGGATGTCATTTAAGTCATCACGCAGTCGTCCACTGGTGAAACGGACGAATAGTCGTTTGGGCAGAGGGAGGCGGCACGTCGTGGGAAGAGGGGTCGTGAGGGGGTCCAGGTCGTTCAGAGGAGAGTCCTTGGTGGCCAGGTCGTAGGAAGAAAAAACGTTGCGGGGTGCCAGGTTGTCGGGGAGGGGCTACAACCGTGGACGACTGAAAACTGTGACATAGTTATTGTAGGAGGGGGAGGGTGGGGAATGGGTAGGGGGTGCAGGATCTGGTGGTAGGGGAGTTGCTGGAGGGGGTATCAAGGGGTTGGGGGTCTGGGGGGTGGGAGAGCGGAGGGGAGGGGAGAGATGGCCTTCTGAAGGACGGGTCAGCGTCTCGTGTCGGGGAGAAGGGGGAGAGGAATGGGGTGGATAACGAGGCGGCAGGGGAGGATGGCGGGGCGGGGCGGGAATGGAAGGGGGAGGATAGCAAGTCGAGGGGAAGGACAGCAGTGAGCTGAAGTGGATGGCAGTGTAAGACCAGCTGGATAGCAGGGAGGAGGATAGCAGGATAGGAGAGGGAGGAGGATAGCCAGGGTTAGAGGCAAGATAGCAAGGCGAAGGTGAGGATAACAGAGCGAAGGAAGAATGTTCAACATAGACGGGAGAGGAGAGGAAGAGTGAGGCAGGCAGAGAGAACACATGATACAGCAACGGGTACAGAAGTGACAGCGGGTGGAACAGGAATGGAACAACATGCGGAAAAGGAAAGGAAAAAGGGAATATCAGGACACGACAGCAAAGTGGAGGAGATAACGGAGTCAGGGACATGGAGACGAAGAGACAGACGCTGCTTGTAACGCACGAACATAAAGATAACACACCATGATGACAGGCACCCAGAGAAACCCGAAGGAAGGGTGAAGGTAGAAACCAGAGAACAGAGAAAAAGAAAACCAGAGGACGGTAGATGATAAACAAGGCATCAAGCAACCCAAACAAAGGACAGAGAAATAATAAAAAAAAATAATGTTTTCGAGCGATTGTGTAACGTAGTGTTACGGATGACCCACTCTACTGTGTGGCAGAGAATGGGTGGAGAGCTGTGCCACGCAGATCACCGGGGCAGGTGTCACACACAAGACGGGGGAACACGTGTGGCACAAGGAACGCGTGGACGAGCGCGTCACAATGTAGAGTGAGGCCGCACGTTACGGCCAGTATGCCTCGTAGCGAGTCAGAGGAACTGGCAATATATGAACAACGTCTCAGACCGTCATCAGCAGGGTTTTCAGGCCACCACTATCAACTCCTCTCTTTACGGTACGGCCTGAATATGGCGGTGTGCACCTTACGGTACAGGCTAAAATACGGGTCGACTCAAGACACGGGGGAGGGGGAACTCACGGTGCGTGACGGGTCAGATGAGGATGCCACCTGAGAGTGACGCTGGCGGTGGGAGTGAAGAGGTGCAGGGAACTCCCACACACACACACACACACACACACACAGGGAGTCGTTTAAGTCGTTCAGCAACGATTTCTGCCAGCGACCTGGCGACCTTGTTATTCCTTTTACAGCTCCAGCAGGGAGGAGGAGGTGGGGGGGGGGAGTTGAGGGAGGAAGGGGGTTGGGGGGAGGATGGATGAGGCCACTCATAGCTCCTGGTTTTTGTGAAGGGGGGGGGGTAAAGAGGGAAGGTGGGGGTGGGGTGGGGGGTGGGAACTCTCTCGTCACACCGCCCAATCAGCTGACCCGAGTTATGTCAACAAACATCAGCTGGAGGGAAGCAAAACAACGCGCATCTCAGCTGACGTAAACAAAACAAGAACTCGCCATCTAAGCACGACGACCGTAACGGGGAGAGGAAAAAAAAAAAGCACACACCTCTCGCGTGACGCAACGATCACAACGACAGACCCCGATCGTGTGTGACGCAGACCTCCAATGCAAAAGACCGATCGTGTGTTTGACGCAACTTTCACAACGGACCAATCAAGACGACGGAGCGCCCCTCCCCCCCCCCCTTCACAACAAGAGACCAATCAGGCAAGCAATTAACCGTCACAACAGAACAGCAATCGACCTTCGCAGTAACAGATCAATCGGGTAATCGACCGTCACAAAAGACACCATCAAGTCAACTAAACTGCCACAGTAACAGACCAATCAGGTGAGGCGGCCAAAACAAGAGACACATTTCCAAAGCTCAGTTCCTCACAACACGACACTGAAGGCCTGGAAACGACCCCGCTGGACGACGAACCACTTCCAGATTTACGACGAGAGATGTCGTGTTGTGAGGCCTTGACTGGGGTTGGATTCTCCTCAGGATACACGATAATAACAAGGAACTCGTTGAACCCAAATCAGACCATCTGGAGGGTGCTTGAAGAAAACGATACCTATTGCAATCCAGTTTTGACAACGATATCCCAAACAGGATATTTCTTGCAATCTAGTTTTCACACCGATATCCTGCATATGATGATAATTATAAGTACATTAGTATTTTTCTCGTGAATGGAATGAAATACCATAGGCAATAAAAGTGTTCAAGAACAAGTTCGTTCATTCGTACAACGAAAACAAACCGATCAGCTGACTTCATCAAAACAATAACACGTGAGGAACTGGTTACGCGAAACACACGTTTGTATGAGGTGAGGAGGAGGAGGAGGAGGAAGAGGAGGAGGAAGAAGAAGAACCAGAGAAGGAGAAGACAATGAAGAGCAGCAGTAAGAGTCAAGTGGTAAAGCGTAGCGTGGTGGTAAGCGAGAGGTAGTGGTGCGTTGAAGGCGACGGGGTCAGTGGTGTTGTGAAAAGTGTAGTGGTGGTGGTGGTGGTGGTGGGTAGTAGCGGAGGGGGATTCCCAATGGTCAGAAGGTAGCTGTGGTGCGGTTAACTTGTGCCACAGCGGGTAGCTGTTGGTTGTGGCGGAGAGTGGACGTCAGCAGTAGTGGCCAGCGGTGGCAAGAGGGTAATGGCAGAGGTGAAATAGCAGGAAGAACAGTGGTAGTGGCAATATAATCAATTGTATTGCCCAGGGACAGTATAAGCCAAGGACACGCTCGGTTACCGCCGTACCAAGACCCGGAGTTACATAACCCTAATATCTCATTCAGTCCGTCTCGCGCACTGGACGATCAACAATATTGTTCGTCGTACATTACCTTGGTCAGTAGGTCCAGGGGAAACGGGCCAGTCTGAATACCGAAATAAAATTGTCACAGGAAATAACTAAGAACAGAAAAGTCAGTAATAATAATAACATTATTAGTAATAATAATAATAATAATAATAATAATAATAATAATAATAATAAGAAGAAGAAGAAGAAGAAGAAATATGAAGAATGAGAAGAGAAAAAGAAGAAAAAAGAAATAATAATAATAACAATATTCAACAAATACAAACAATGAATTTTTCTTAAATAACTTGAACTTACATCCTCTGTTCCTCCTCCTTCGTAGATAACTAAGTCTCGACACATAGAAATCAATCACATTCAACAAAATGTAAAAATACAATACTGTAAGTGTTCTGGTTCAGTAAAGAGGCCATTTACAGGTTAGTGTTGCACCCGCTGTGGCATTCTGTAAAAGGAGCGAGAGTTGCAGGGAAAACGAGAATAATGAGACGACTGGGATATATTCCATGTAATGTGTAACTCCTGACGACGTGTAACACGTGAAGGTTCTGGGTGAGTTGAGCAAGCCAGGCCCTACACACAGCGTTTCTCCAGCACTCTCTCATTGCCTGCCTCTGGTTCCCAACTCCTCTGCCTTCATTTCTCTGGGTTTTTCCTCTCTCTCTCTCTCTCTCTCTCTCTCTCTCTCTCTCTCTCTCTCTCTCTCTCTCTCTACGCATATCTCGTGCCAGC
>JAYMFT010048782.1:0-15324 GCA_038088735.1 Panulirus argus
CTGAGCGCTTTCGTGTATTAACGCATCTTCAGAGGACAGTTACAGAATGAGAGGATCAAAGACGAAGAAGGAACAAGGTTGACAGTGTATATGTCTAGCTTGATTCGTCTTTGATCCTCTCATTCTGTAACTGCCCTCTGAAGATGCGTTAATACACGAAAGCGCTCAGGATCTTGTGTTTCCTTTTCCATTCTTTTTTTTTTTTTTCAGTCGGTATAGCTCATGGTGCTAAAGAGTCAAATGTCTCATCCACTCCAATCAAGAATAACTTACCTCTTGGTACAGTTTCGCTCAATGTGAAATATACAGTACCCTCGTGGCACTGAGGTACACTGACCAACTCCGAGCTCATTCTGTAATTACCTCCGACTCCAAAATAGTTGAAAACGTTGTCAGGATAGACTGCACTGCAAGAAACTACTCCCTCAACTATTAGCTTCTAATTTTTTTGAGCCCAGAATAATGTTCTAGACATTCAGTTTCTGTGGAGACCCTCACGGCGTGGAAATAAGCGTCATGACTATGTTGATATCCTTGCTATACCTGCCTCTTTACTTTCAGCCCCTCCCATCAGACCTGGTGTGTGTGTGCGTAATCAGCTGTTTGCACAATACGGGTAGGGAGCTCTAAACCCGTGTGGCTCCATCACTGAGTGTGTGTGTGTGTTTGTTTTACGGGGAACAGAGAGTTTTACATTCCTGTTGCCCCTCTCTCAACTTTGTATACAAGGACCATGTCTTTACTTGAGAATACCGGCAACATACAAAGATTTACTTGTTGGTATGAAAGGTACAAGAGACGGGACCCCACGAGTGTAAAAGCAATTGCAAATAGGTAAAGACACACCCATCCCTAAACCAGGGACCTTATTTATTAACTAAACCCGAGGGGAGGATAAACACCTAGGTAGGGTGTGGGCTGAATGCCGTGCCCAGAATTCGAACCTGGGCGGGCCCGTGCGTGAATCGCGTGTGTGTGTGTGTGTGTGTGTGTGTATGTGTGTGTGTGTTACATTACCTTTTTCTCTTTCAAATATATCCGAACAACAGGAAAATTAAAAATTTTTGTTTTAGTGGGGTGGAAGCAACGTAAGAATGTGGAGGAGTGTAAGCGGCAATACAGCAGAGTAATAATTGGCTTCTGTTAAGGCATCAAAGCAAATCGAAGGTAAAACACCGAGCGAAGCAAAAAACGGGAAACTACAAAGTAACGCCGTAGCACAGAGGCTTATATGTATTTCGATAATTAAAGATATCACACTGAACAAAGAAATTTTTAATTGTCTCTTTGTTATCAGTTTTATTCTTTTTTTTCTCTTCACTGATGGTGCAACTTAGTATATTTTACTGACGCTCGCAATGGCGTCACTGGCTTGTCCGCGAGTGGAGCATTATTCTGTCCTTAGGTTTCACTGTTAGGGGCGGGAGTCCAGTCCACGGGCTTGGGATCCGCCCGTGGCGTCCAGTGTGGACTCGGCAGCCGCCAAACCGACCCCCTTTAAATGCCTGTGTTTCACCTGCTCTCGGCGAGTCGGCTCACAGGAGGACTTCACCTGACTGGACTGTGAACAGGCGAAAAGGTGATTAGGTGAGTAGTATAACAACTCAGACAACATTATCACTTTTTTCGATTCCGTCTTACACGACTTTCCATCACTTCTTGCAGACCAAAGCGTAAAAAAGTCCTTTCATATGCAGATGTGACCTCACACTCACATCACAGCACTGTAACGCTGCAAATGCTTACAGTTACATTCAGCGTCACATCACGAAGTTAGAACACTATTTCACTCGAAACAGATTGCCTGTATCTGTACACAAATTAACCGTCATTCTCTCAACCTCAAAGAAACCATATTATGTATTTCATGCGTCATACACAGCGTCATCGTCGCAATTTTTGATCTGTGGTGCTTCCTAGTGGACATGGTCGGCTATCCGAGCGCTGCGGACGAACTATAGAAGAGAACTCTGAGCAGGAAGGTAAGGCATGGTGCATATATATATATATATATATATATATATCTCAGATACTCATAGTTTCTTAATATATTTACAAATGCCTCAATAGCAAGTACTAAATATAGCAGTGAAATACACAGAATCGTAGCACCTGACTGGGGCCAAAGGTTCTATCAACTCTCCAACTTTCCTTTTACTTTCTCAACGTTCCCTTGATCACCCGCCACTCTCCCAGTCAACCTCTACGGAATTTTCTGACATTCTTCTCGTAAAACCCGTCCCTTTTCCCCCTAGTCAACACTAAGGATATAGTCTATTCCTTTCCAGCCATCTGAAACTGGAAACAGCAGCAGCTCCTGAAGGGTTATTACTTAGTTACCTAATAGTCCTAAAAACAGTATGTAAGCTATCAGTATAACTAATGAACAATATACTTAGTAAGTCGTATAACTAAGTAGCAGTATACTCAACAGGTAAAATAACTGGGGCGATAGTTATAAGGATATATATTGTTGATTAATATACTTACCTCGTCTCTGTATCCTCATCAATATCTAACTAAGAAACATCCTTAGATAATGTTGCGAGACCTGGAGGTAAAGGTGCTGAAGAGCTATGTGATATATTCTTGACCATAGTAATCCTAAAAGAACCTGTAGACCAGATCAGACCTTGCCAGGTCCATTGTGTATAGATGCTGTACATGTTTCCCTTCTACTGAGTTCACCCAGTGATGACCTGCTGGGTGGGACAGGCGAAAAGATCATCCCAGATTACTTATGTTTCATGATACGTCTTCAAGCGTGAGGGTGAGATGGGGATGTCGAGGGACGGAGGTGGGGTGTGGGGGGTGGTGGGGTCAGAGGTCGAGTTTACTGACCTCACGAATCTGAGGTATCCTATGGTCGTTTTGTGGGAACAGCATTTTTCTTCAGATGGTTCGACGTTCTTGTAAATGTTAGTTGCATTCCCTTATGTATGTTAGTATTACTGGTCCTTTATATATGTTAGTGATGTTCTTTCTATATGCTGGCGTCATTGCTTCGTCTGCACCTCGTTTATTTTGTTTCTGTAGGCTGGTTACGCAAATATCACGTCTAAGAGCCATGAAACTAAAACGAGAACAGAACCAAAGGGAAGTTGATTTTCCAGGGAGATTAATCCTGAAACATATGAAACTGACGTCTGTGCTTAAGGGTAGATATAAAGACCAAAAATTAGAAGAAAAAAAAGACACTACAATCTGGCACGTGCAAAAATTGATTAAATTTCAAAACAGGAAATTAAATTGTCTCAATTCGAAAAACATAAATGTTAAAAGAGAAAAAGCGACGAAGGAGCTGCGAGTCATGCAACAAGGGTGAGTTTGATTGTGATAAGGTATCCACCCTGCAGCATTGCTAAACTCGAATGATCATTTTAGAGCATTTGGACCCAAACGTCCGTTTTAGGGAAAGGAGTCAACATATAGCAGAACAAGTGCGACGTGTATGCATGACATCTTGATATCATTCATAGTTGTTATAACAAGAAAATCGGATTTATAGGGAATTCAAGGAAGATATAGGACGGACGGGCCATGGATGTATTCTTCCTATAATTCTCACAAAGTCTTCGTCTGTCACTGGGTTTTCTACGTAAAATAACTGAGTGCCTTTGTATGCGTATGTATGTGCACGTTGGCGCGTGTATGTGTTCATGTATGTGTGTTTGTGATGTGTGAATGAGTGTCTATGAGTGTGTTTGTATTTTGTTTGCATAAGTAAGTGGTTGAATGCAGCCTTCTGTTCGTAATTACCTGTTTGTACTCTACGGGAAGGAAGCTTTACGCTTGTGGGGCCCCCGTCTCTCGAGCTGACTTTATGAGCTTCATAAACTTATTCTGTATGTTGTCCACATTCAATGCCTTATAACTCAGTTTACTCCATTCATCTGCTAGCCTTATATTATAGTAGCACTTCTATGAAACTAAATCAGCTTATCATAAATGATTTCTGATAAGCTTTTTCATTATCATGTTATGGCATCTAGTTAGTTCTATCCTCACCCCTGGAAGACCTGTCCACCACCTACGTCATCAAGTTGGTTTGGAGACCTAAAGGTTGAGATCAGGTCACCCCTAACTCCTCTCTTCCATGGTGGGCAAACGTGATAGGGCCTCCAGCCTTTCCATCTTTGTAGCTTTCCTCTGGATCTTCTCCATGAGTTCTCAATGGTTCTTTAAGTGCGGTGATCAAATCTGAGAAGCATGTTATAGTTCTCTCCTAATGTAGGATGCGAACAGCTTGCTGAATATTTTTCCTTATCCATGGACTTGAAGGCTGTTCTAATATATTTGCCAGCAGATAGTTTGTCTCCTTCACTATTTATCAAGACTGCACTCTGGCGATGGGTTAGGGACGATGTACAGAATCATTATCTCCGGCAGAACTGGAATGAATTCTGCTGAACATCACTGACAATTAAACTAATAACTTCTGTCTCCCTTTCTCGCATGTCAGCCATGCGCTGGAGTAGTGAATGACTTATGCATGATGGGCTCAAAACTTTTGGCAGAAACCATTAGCCGGTATTAATCTTTCATCAGAATGTTTCACATGGAAAATGGTTATGTCTGAAATGTGAGTGAAAATACAATATTCAATTCGCCAGAGCCATTCTCGGCTTCCACACGAGAAGGGCACGGTATTCGACAGGGAACGAACGAACCAATGAAACAATAGGAGCAGCGGGTTTTCGAGACGTCTCATTCGACAGGTTCATTAATTATCTCTGTAGAACTCGGGCTGGCAGAAGGGTATGTGAACCCCTTGACCAGGGGGGATACGGCCCTCGACCACGTACCTACTACGACTCTGAAGCACGACGGTGCAACTCCCCGAGTAAGACGGTTTTGTCCGCCACACTCGAGGATCGCACCGCGTTGTTGAAGAGTCGTACCATCGTGCTCAAGGGTCGCACCGTCGCGCCAGTGAGGCCTTATCGTAGAGGATAAGGGACGTACCCGTTTCAGGGAGGTCATGCCTTCGTACTCAAGGATCGAAAACTGCCGTGCTCGAGGGTCGTACCGTAGTGCTCGAGACCTGTACCCACGTTCTCCATAGCTGTACCGTACTGATCAAATGGTCTTTACTTTGTGCGACGAAGGGCACGACCTTCAGCACCTTCATGCTGAGGGAGTACAGTTAAGGACGAGAAGAGAGTTGAAAACGCAAGGCACAGCAAAGCAAACTGTATACTGGAACAAGTTACCAACTTTAGCCCTACTGTTGTGGAAAGGGGTTAGATATGCAGTAGCGGGTTAACACTGTGTGTCAGGTGTCTGTTTACGTTCCCAGCGTGTGTGTTTTATAGCTGGGCTGTGTGTGTGTGAGGGCATGACGGATGCAAGCTGCTGCTCTCAACAGGTGAGCGGGAACGGGACATGAGAGAGGCTTCCATTATGTACACGTCCTGTTATTAGATAGAACCCTCCCGCCTGTGGGTACGCCAGAGAACATTAATTAACACATACACACACACACACACACACACACCACATGGAACATTGCTGGTTCCATGATATATACGAGAGACGGATTTCGTGCAAAATTTTGGACGTTTCCAGGGAGTTTGAGCGACGCGTGTGTATTGTGAGTGAAAAAAACAAAAAAACAAAAAACGAAGACATAATTTTGTGTAATTCAACAATATTAAGAGCGAAGATTCAAGGCTACTTCAACTTCTGTATCGAATGTTACAAATCAACGGCTTGGAGAAGTAACTGCAGCTACAGGGCTAGAATATACGGGGTATATACAGCCGCAGTACACTGTCTATATTGTGCGTACCATACACACTATATAGACATTGGAGCTATAAAGAGAGGTGGTTGCCGCTAAAAACAGTCTTTACACAAACATCTGGTTGGTAGTCGACTGATTGATGACGCTCACGTTGGCTGGGACGGGTTTGCTCTTGCAGCGGTCTTTACGAAATGGGATGGGTTCGATGGAATTGTGGCTCCGGGCTGCAACTCGGGGACGAGGGATCTCTGCTGGCAAAGAGTTGAGGGTGGCGAGGTATCAAGGTGTATTAGCTTCTAACCCAGCTGTTGCATGAGGTTTAGGTGATGGCTGGCTGGAGAAGAGAGAAGGCCTGTGCGTTTAACTCCCTCGATACATAGCGCAAACCGTACGGGCAGGGAATTCTACGTTCGTGGGGGCGCCCCAACCCCTCTCTCTCTCTCTCTTGCACGTGTGTGTGTGTTGTTATCTATCTCGCCCATATGCCAGCGACAAGGTGAATGTAACACATACACCCTCCCCACAGCCGCCGCCCGAGGCAGTGTCAAAGGGTCTATAGAGAGACGGAGGAAGACCGCCAGGAACTGAGGGGGAGCAGTAGCGCCACCTGGTGCTGCACCCCCTCTCGCCTCGCCCTACGGCTCTACACGGCATTAGGGAGTCGACCGCCGCCGCCGCCCCCCCACCCCACATACACACCCACCCACCCACCCTCCACCACCGACCCGGAGGCCTGGCCTTGATGACTTGTCCTGAGGACACGGCACACACGCGAGCGCAGTTTGGGGGGTGGGTGAAGAGAGAGAGAGAGAGAGAGAGAGAGAGAGAGAGAGAGGCCCCAGCTGCAAGGGGGAGCCCATCTGAGGGACGGGAGACACACAAAAAGTTACCAGAGGCGAGGTAAAAGCCAGACGGGCGGCCCTCCCCGCAGGGCCTTGGCACAAACTTTTTTTTTTTTTTTTCTCTCTCTCTCTCTCTCTCTCTCCTGTCGAATGTTAGAGAGCGGCCTGAAGGGCTCGGTGCACCCGGGACCATGATGGACAGTGGCTCTCGGGAAGTAATGAATACCTTACTAATGTATACCGATGGTTCAGGACGGAGGAGGAGGAGGAGGAGGAGGAGGAGGAGGAGGAAGAGGAGGAAAAGGAGAAGGACTTTTGGTATTCTCCTGAAGAGGGGCGAGGGCACAGGCCGCTGGCCACCCTTGCTGAAGATTTCTAGAACCTTGAGCATGACGGTACGAACACTGAACAGGACGGTACGAACCTCGAGCAAAACGGTATGAACCTCGAGCAAAACGGTATGAACCTCGAGCAGAACGGTATGAACCTCGAGCAAAACGGCACGAACCTCGAGCAAAACGGCACGAACCTCGAGCAAAACGGCACGAACCTCGAGCAAAACGGTACGAACCTCGAGCAAAACGGCACGAACCTCGAGCAAAACGGCACGAAACTTGCTCATGACGTTACGACCCTTGGGTACAATGACGTGACCTTTCCTGACCCCATAAGTATGAGATCAAAGGCCATGCATGTGGTCCTACGCGAAGGCAATAGTGTCGTGCTTAAGGGCAGCAGTACCCTTGCTCAGGGGTTCTGCCGTCGTGCACAAGGAACGCGCCATCGTTATGTACCGTTATGCTCGAGGAGTCATGGTATTACTGGACGATACTCCTGCCTACCGGTGTGGTGATCATCCGACCAAGAAATGGACTTTACCACAAGTGTACAGTGGATTATCCGTGACCTGCTCTTCTTTACGAAGCAGATCACACGACCTACCGAGGAAATATTACTGGAAACCCTCCAGAGTTACTGTGTGACCTGCCCTCACACCATACTGTCCCACAAAACCTTCCAGAGTTAATGTGTGACCTGCCCTCCACCACAGAGTCGCGTGACTTAACTTTGGGACGATGCTCGTTCATGTAGAATCCATATCAGTCGCCGAGATCCGACAAGAAGAACCTACGAATCCGCAAAGCAGCTATAATGCTGTTGGTGCAGCAATTAAGATATTGTCGGTACTATTTAGCTGGTGGTGCAATTATCTAACCACAAATGCAGTTCTTTAGCTGGTGGTGCAGTAATTTGACTGTTGGTGCAATTATTTAGTTGATGGAGTAGTTATTGAGCTGTTGGTTTAGTTCTGTACCGGTGGTACAGTTATTTAGCTCTTAGTGCAGTTCTTTAGCAGGTGGTGTAGTAATTTAGGTGTTGGAGCAGCTTTTATCTGCCTGGTGTAGCTCATCGCCTGTTAGTGTAGTTCTTTGCTGTTGATGCAGTTCGCTGTTAGTGCAGGTCTTCAGCTGGTGGTGTAGTTATGTAGCTGTTGGTACATCTATTCAGCTGGTGGTGCAGTTATTTAGCTGGTGGTACACTCATTTAGCTGGCGGTGTAATAATTTAGATGTTGGTGCAGTTCTTCAGCTATTGGTGCAATCATTTAACTGGTAGTCAAGTTCTTTAGCTGGTGATACAATTATTTAGCTGTTGGTGCAGTTATTTACTTGGTTGTGCAATTATATAGCTGACGGTACAGTTCTTTAGCTGTTGGTGTAGTTATCTTGCTATTGGTGCAGTTATTAAGCTGTTGGTGCAGTTACTTAGCTGGTTGTGCAGATATTTAGCTGGTGGTGCAATTCTTTAGCTGGTGGTGTAGTCAGGAGCGAGGATCAACTTTTACTTCCAACGTCCATGAAACAAAAAGTTGTCAAGATTCTCGGCCGTTTTGCGGGGTCACCAGGCAGTGAGAAACATCACCAGGCAGTGAGAAACATTACTAAGCAGTGAGAAACATCACTAGGCAGTGAGAAACGTCACTACTTAACGATAAACATTAGAAGGCACTGAAAAACATTACTAAGCAGTGATACATATCACCAGGCAGTAATAAGATCACCAGGCAGTGAGGCACTACGTGAAAAACATCACCAAGCAGTGAAAACTTCACTAGGCAGTGAGAAACTTTACCTGGCAGTGAGAAACATCACCAGGGAGTGAGAAACATCATCAGGCAGTAAGTAACATCACCAGGCTGTGAGAAACGTCACTAGTTAACGATAAACATCACTAGGCACTGAAAAATATCACAAGGCAGTGATACATATCACCAGGCAGTAAAATATTTCACTAAGCAGTGAGAAACATTTCCTGGCAGTGAGAAAATCACCAGACAGTAAGAAACATCTCCAGGCAGTGAGGAACATCATCAGGCGGTAAGAAACATCACCAGGCAGTGAGAAACATCACCAGGGAGTGGGGCACATCATGAGAAACATCACCAGGCAGTGACACACTTCACTAGACAATGAAAAACATTACCTGGCACTGAGAAAATCACCAGACAGTAAGAAACATCACCAGGCAGTGAGGGACGTCATCAGGCAGTGAGAAACATCACCAGGCACTAAGACACATCACTAGGCAGTGAGAAACATCACCAAGCACTGAGGAACATCACCAGGCAGTGAGAAACATCACCAGGCTGTGAGAAACATCACCAGGCAGTGAGGCATATCGTGAGAAACATCATCAGGCAGTGAAACATTTCACTGGGCAGTGAAAAACATTACCTGGCAGTAAGAAAATCACCAGGCTGTAAGAAACATCACTAGAGAGTGAGGCACATCACCAGGCAGTGAGAAACATCACCAGCGAGTGAAAAACATCACCAGGCAGTGAAACGCATCACCAGGCACTGAGAAACATCACCAGGCAATTGAGATGAATCACAAGGCAATGAGAAGCATCACCAGGTAGTGAGAAATATCACCAGCCAGTGAGACATATCATCAGACTCTGAGAAACATCGCCAGGCAGTAAGAAACATCACCAGGCAGTGAGACGCATCGCCAGACACTGAGGAACATTAGCGCTGCCAGACTCCGCTTACCTGTGGTCACACCGCAAGTGAAATGTCACCTTAGGCGAGGCCGTAGCATCGTCACGTGGGCTAAATCCAAAGGAGTCCATCATTCCCTCTCTCCTGGGCTCCTGATTGGAGCGCAGCCTCGAAGCTGTATGAATAAGACTCTCTCTCTCTCTCTCTTTATATATATATATATATATATATATATATATATAGACTGAGTGTGTTACTCACGGAGGAAGCGGCCAGTGAGTGCAGCATCCTATCTACCGTACCATAATGGATTAGAAATCCTACAGATAACACTGAACCTCTGTGCGAATCCATCAGATCGTTTCAGAATATCAAAATCCTCCCACTATCCATAATCGGATTTAGATTTTCGAAATATCTTAAAAAGAAGAGAGAAACGATACAGCTGATATCTGAAATACTTTCAAGAGCCAGATAATAAATGTAATGCACTGAAACACGGATGAGTTCCTTCTCCTGCACGGGTAATACTCAAAGGCATTAATATCCGCTATCATGTATTGCTTGCTGCCAAGGGAGAAACAGGTTGCATTTCTGACTGGGTTAAAGGCGATGGTGCCTCGCTCATTGCCCGACGGGTCTTCGTTGGCCAAAGGAAAAACCAGAGAGGTGTCTAACACCCTCCTTTAGGGAAGCTAGTATTGGGTTCTAGGGCAAGAAGACAGCCAAGCTGGTAACAGGCATTTGCCTTCACGTAGGACTGTCCTGGGTCGTGGGATGAAAACTCCGGTTTTACGTTAAGGTGAAGGAAAACCATAAACACTTTGTGTTTGCGGAAAAGCCAGTCGTGTTCCACTCTACACGAAAGCCAGGACAGATAGCCATCGCTGTAGGGCAAATAATAATAATAATAATAATAATAATAATAATAATAATAATAATAATAATAGTGATAATAATAATGATAATAATAATAATAATAATAATAATAATAACAATAATAATAATAGTGATAATAATAGTGATAATAATAATGATGATAATAATGATAATAATAATAATAATAATAATAATGTGATAGTCAGCGGTTTATTCTGTCAATTGCAGCCAAAGGCTAAAAATGTAATGAGAAAATACACTTAATAAAGAGAGTGGGTGTTCACGGGAGGTGAGGTTAAATCAGACACTCCTTGCACTGGGGTGGCAATCTAATGATTATTAATGATCTTCACAGTGGATGGGATGGGATGGGATGTAGTGTTCTGCTCGAGTTCGGATGGCCTCGATATAAATGTATCGTCGAGCTGCCACTTCGGGACAAGCGTGGCGAAAGTGGCGCAATAGCTGACCTTGCACACCATCTTCTGTACCTTTCCTAGTAGAACCTGCTGCGCGGTGGATGTGGAGGAAGCCTAGTCGAAGATGACACAGGTGAGGCTGAGAATACTGGAAGATGAATAGATGTTCTTCTGACTTCAAGCGCAAGGAGTTCAAGTGCTCTGAGTCAATGGAAAACTGTTGAGACAGTAACTTCAGGATTTGATGCTGGTGCTGAACGTCTTCGAAACAACTTCGTCCAAAGTGACACCGATAAGCTTCGTGGACTGAACAACCTGAAGGAGGCTTGGACCTTGAAAGATAGTAGCGGGTGGGACGAGGCTGGAAGCGAGGCCATTGTGCATGACTACGGTCTTGGTGTGGTGCATGGTGAGGTTGTTAAAAGGTATTCTTGAGGGCTGTTTGCCAACCCTGACATCAGTGATTGTCGACGACTTCCGTCAAGAGGGTTTATCCATCAGGGCATCGTCAATAATAGCTCCTGGAGAGTCCAATCCTTGTACCTCGTGGGAGGCGACTGGTGAACGACTGGAAGGTGGAAATGGTCCTTCAGAAGAGTACAGCCTGACGAAGCTCACTGAGAAAGTCTGCTAATCGTGGGAGAGACTTCGCACCTCACTGTTGACTTTGTTCATTGACTACGATATAGATGACGGGGTCGAAAGCGATTGTGAAGTCAACGGAGGTTTGGGACACAGAGGTCTTGCGTCTCTCTAACCTACGATAGTCCAGGAAACTGGCAAGGCAGTGGGTAGTAGAGGAAGTCTCCATATCACCAAGATGATGAGAGTAAATGGAATTTGAATTGCCATAGTCCACTTAGACGGAACTTTGACAGAATAAGATGGAGATCGTATTTCAACGAGAAATCATGGGCTTGATGACTTCGGTACTAGGGACATACATGAGGTCTTCCAGTCACTGTCATATAATAAAGAACTCCTTGCACAGTTTCACACGTGAGTCAACGGGCGTAGTATAGCCGCCTGGCAACTTCAAATTCTTGAGCCGACTTGGAGGATGTTGGGCTGGGGGGTAGCAGCTCGCCTGGGAGGAAGGTGGTGTCAAGATGGAGGGGAGAAGTCCTCCGGCAGATGATGGGAAAGTGACTTAATAACCTGAGCTGCTTCTTCACTGGAGAGGCGACTGACGCTGGGAAGAGAGGGTGTCTGCTTGTTGAACCTGCTCATCTCTTTCAATTTCCCGTACCACCGCCTTATGTCGGACTATTTCGGATGTTGTAGAGTAATGAGACTTCTTCATAAAACGTCTTTCGCTAATTACTCCATTCTGAAAGGCCTTGTAGAGGTTGTTGCGACAGTCCTATAGATCCTTAAGGGGAAGAAGCGATGATAGGCTTCGCTCGTGGTGCTTACATAACATTACCTTTTAATATCATGTCGTCTGGCGCTTCATATGACTTGGGAAAGCTACAACTATTCCGTGACGCGGGAAAGCCAGCAGAATGTCCCAATTCAGGTAAGCCACTTTTGGTTTCTAACAAGAAGGCCAGCAGTACTTAATGCAATAAGGGAAGCCAGTAATACTTTGTAATACAAAGATTGCCAGTCCTCTTGAACGGCACGGAAAAAAAAAAAAACAGTGCTGCTTCATGATGCTGGAAATCCAGAGCCATATTCAAAATCCTGGAAGGCTAGTGCAGCATCGGGATGGAAGGAAGTCAATAGATTTTCATGACTGAGGTAAGCCGTTTTCATTATAAAGGCAACCCAGCGGTGAGTCATGATTTAATGAAGCTAATACTGCTTTACAAAGTAAAAACAGTCATTCATTACGGCGGAAGGGAAAAGCATAAGTGCTTTGCTACGGCGCAGTGAATAAAGCACTGTAGCAGAACGCGGAGAAACCAACACAGACCGACGTTGCAAGAGACCAGCTTCATCTTCGTAACGGGAAGATTAGGCTTCACGTATGCTGCCCACTTAAAACCAGCCACAGTGAGGGCCCCTCACTTAAACCAGTCACAGAGAGGCATCCCACCTGAGCTAGTCACAGGGTAGCTCCCCCACTTTTAAAGCCAGCCACAGGGAAGCTCCCCAACCTAAGCCAGTCACTACCAACCTGCAGGCAGGTTCGCCACTTCGCTAATCAAGCTCAATCACCACAGCAACGACAACCGTGACGGGCTCCCGAGTCTCCCTCTCCCCCCACCCCACCCCACCCCCACCCCCCGAATCAGACATTTAAATTCTCTCACCGCACACTGGCCTGTGGATGAACCTCAGGAGATGAATTTTCATATTACATTTAAAACTAGTGAGATATGAATGTCGCGGCAGATATGTCACTGGCCAGAGGCCGTCTGATGCTAGTGAACTATGATCCGAGCGAGAAGGGTGGAGGCAAAAAGAGCGGTAAAGAAGGCTCTGCAGTGGAGAAGTTTGGCGTGGAGAGAAATGATGTGGAAGAGATGTCGGGTAATTTATTGTGGTTCAAAGGATCTTGAAGTGCCATGGGTGGGTTCATTGAGCTACCACGTGCGTCTGCAGGTTTCAGAGACGATAGCACCTGCGGCACAATATGTATCCTTAAGGATACTTGTATCCCCCCCAACCCCCCGCAGCAGGATGCTCTCCGTCCCAAGCAACACGTAGCGCCCAGGAACGGCCGGCTGCTCTGGGTCTGTAACTGAAGGACCTGATTGATGCTGTGCCCGAAAATGGGAGGTATTATTGGCTTTGGTCTCGAGTTGTGTGTGTGTGTGTGAGTTTGTGTGTGTGTGTGAGTTTGTGTGTGTGCGTGTGTGAGTGTGTGTGTGTGTGTGTGTAGGTGTAGGCGTTCGTATCTTGCAATTTGCATTTTTTTCCCCTCTAGTCTGAAAAATTTGTGTCATCTGACGTTTTTAAACTGGATGGATTCCACAGAAGCCCCATGTCGGCAGCGAGTTTAAAATAGGTGGGAAAACAAGGCCTACACAGTGTCCTGACACTGGACGCAACATGGATTCAGGAAGTCATTCTCAACGGGTCTCTCTCAGCCTCCTACAGGAGAGGGAGCAACGTCTTAAACCAGAGAGATGGGTGGCTCGATTGTGTATTCTTGGACTGCCAGATGGCATTTGATAGCGTCACTCACAGATCATCGATAAGGACGGTGGATTTCCAGTCTGGTGTCAGGTGAGTACAGCTTAAATGGACCGAAAGCTGCCTAATTGGGAGAAGGCAAGAGAACACATGTCAGAGGAACCATTTCGAATAGGGAGAAGGTGACGAGTGGGGTTCCTCAAGGCTTGGGACAGTATTGGCAACATAGGAATTTCTGATCTAAGTAAACGACTTGCCAGAAGAAATTAAATACTATCTGAATATGTCTGCCGATGATGATACATTTAGCAATTAGATGCTTATTAACAGCGAGTGCAGCACGTAGCGCACAGAGCTAGATAAAAATGCAACAAGGGTCAGATAAATATCTTCAGAAACTCGACCCTCATGAATATAAATGATAATAAGAAGGGATAAAAAGTGCCCAGACTGTCATCACCATATTGGTGGGTACAAGTTATAAGAGTTAGTCTATGAATGGGACCTTAAGGATTGATATTACGTCGAAATTATCACAGAGAAAAAACACTTAAGCAGGATCGCAAGATAAACAGGGTGTGTTTTCGTTTATGTGAAAATTTTTTCCAAGTACAAGGACGGCGGGCTCGTAATCCACTGTGAATGTACGTGGTCTTAGAATTATCTTCAACACCTGAGCAATGTGTTAACAGACTTTTCGGTTGGTGTTTGTATAATATGACGTTGGCGGTCTTAGTAACCCTGACAGCTGATAGGTCAGTAGCATTATCTAAGCGACCAACTAAAAAAGTTGTTCCACAAATATGTACAACGCTATCTACGACCCATGCTAAATGCGCTTCTGTTGCTTGCTCTCTTTATACGGGGAAGGACACAGAGCTGCTGGAGAAGGTCCAGTGGAACGCAAGATAGATAGTGTCTCAACTCTGACAAGGGGAGAAGGGGATAATCTCAAACTGACCACATTAGAGGAAAGGTTGATTAAGAAACACAATTAATACTTGCAGTCTTTTTTTTAGGAGTTCACGAAGAAGTTATCATGAACCACTTTTTGTGTTCTCTAGAATGACTCCAGAACCAGAGGACGTAACTGGAAACGTGACAAAAGAAATGTCAGGAAAAATCAATAAGAATCTTTTCCACAGCATCGCTGTCGTGGGAGAATGGAGCAAGCTAAGTAGAGATGAAGGGACACAGTTAACACTGGGATGTTAAAATGCTTGTATGACAGAAATGTGAGTTTAGGACGTGGGAGCCCACGACTGCATACTTCCCTTTCCACACACACACACACACACACACACACACACACACACACACACACACACACACACACACACACACACACACA
>JAYMFT010048793.1:0-15324 GCA_038088735.1 Panulirus argus
CCTAGCCTGAGCCAGGTACCCATTTTATCGACTAAGTCCTAGGGGTGGATGAACAGCTGGGTTGACTGTGGACCGACTGCCGCAACCAGGATTCGAACCTATGCATGACTTACGAAAAGGGTGAATTGATACGTCAGCTGAAAAGTTAGTAAACGCGAAGCATTACATTTAGTCTACCGACACCCCGTAGAAGAAAACGGTGATTGTCAAAAATATGCGACAAAATACCGTATGCGGAAGACATTACATTAGTCTACCAATGACTATTAGAAGAAAACGGTCTCTTGTCGAAGGCTTGAGAGAACGTGACTTCATTCCCCCTTCGTCACACGTTCTCGAGGCGGAGGGCCATGGGGTCCGCTCTCCAGAGAGTCCGTCTGATATAAGAGACCTCGATATGGCTTCTGTGGTGTCCGTGCATCAGGCGCAGGCCAGGCCGATCCCCTGTGGTGAGTTGGAGACATTCCTCGTGTCTGTGAGGATGAGAGAAAAAGGGGTTTGCGTGAGAGGGGCGGGTTGTGTCTCAAGTACTGTTGTGCAGTTCCTCCGCTCTGAGCACAGAAACAGAGAACTCCGCCTCGGAATTTTGTATTTGTGTCATTATATCACAATTACAAAGGAATTCAAAGAGCAGCGAACAACTAGGTACCTCTAAGGCTGTCTGTATTATTAGAATATTGCTATTAAATGTAATTATTGGTTTATAGTGGGAAAGTAATTTACACGCGTCCATTATTCATGTGTGTCTGTGTCTGTGTGTGGGTGTGGGTGGGTGTGTGGGTGGGTGGGTGGTATTTGGACAGGATGTCGTGAATGTGGTCAAGTCAAATCACGTCCAGGACACGATTTGCACGACCCCCGAGAAACCCGTTCGATACGAGAAAGATACACAGACATATTTCCACGCCCAAAGCCCGGCATTCAGACGCACAAGGCGTTGTCTCCCCGACGTCATGTGGATTATTGATCAACCTATTGATTAGTCAGCTGGTAAAACGTCGATTGGGTAAAGCCATTGATTAATGAATATAAACCAATTGGAAGTGATAAGACGATTAGACGATTAAACCTTAGGTAATTGGGATATAAAGAAAAACAATTTACTGCAGATTTATGCTCGATTCGAGAGGAAATAACTCCATATCTCAGAAAAATTGAGCAGCACCATAGATAAGATGATTAAAACTAAAGCCAGTGATTAGAAATATTAACAAAAACCACTGATAAGCTGATTAATACTAACGCTAGTGATTAGAAATATAAACAAGAACCATTGATAACCTGATTAAAACTAACGCCAGTGATGAGAAATATTAACAAAAACCATTGATAACCTGATTAATACTAACGCTAGTGATTAAAAATATTAACAAAAACCATTGATAAGCTGATTAATACTAACGCCAGTGATGAGAAATATAAACAAAGTCCATTGATAACCTGATTAAACTAACGCTAGTGATGAGAAATATAAACAAGAACCATTGATAACCTGATTAAACTAACGCTAGTGATGAGAAATATTAACAAAATCCATTGATAACCTGATTAAACTAACGCCAGTGATTAGAAAAATTAACAAAAAAAAGCCGTTGACAAACATGATTAAAAGCGGTTACAAAACTGTGATCAGCGACGAGGAACTTTCGTTAATCCGGACATGGATGGTTTTCTTCCTCAGGTCAGACGCTGCGCTTCTACTGCCGGGACTGCGAGACGGCCGTGTGCAGCAGCTGTACGGACATCGAGCACAGGGCACACAACACACTCCACCTCGCAGACGCCGTGGATGAACACCGTGCCGCCATGCACCAGCTCATAGACAGGGTCACCATGCAGGTTAGTCGGACCTACACAGGGCCATCATGCAGGTTAGTCGGACCTACACAGGGTCACTTTATAGGTTAGTCGGACCTACACAGGGTCACTTTATAGGTTAGTCGGACCTACACAGGGTCACTTTATAGGTCAGTCGGACCTACACAGGGCCACCATGCATGTTAGTCGGACCTACACAGGGCCACCATGCAGGTTAGTCGGACCTACACAGGGCCACCATGCAGGTTAGTCGGACCTACACAGGGTCACGATAGAGGTTAGTTGGACCTACACAGGGCCACCATGCAGGTTAGTCGGACCTACACAGGGCCACGCAGGTTAGTCGGACCTACACAGGGTCACCATATAGGTTAGTCGGATCTACACAGGGCCACCATGTAGGTTAGTCAGACCCACACAGGGTCACCATATAGGTTAGTCAGACCCACACAGGGTCACCATATAGGTTTGTTGTACCTACACAGGGTCACTTTATAGGTTAGTCGGACCTACACAGGGCCACCATGCAGGTTAGTCAGACCTACGTAGAGTCACCATGTAGGTTAATCGGACCTACACGGTCACCAAGAGAACACAAGCATACACAGGGTCTCCATGAGGGTTAGGTAGTCAACATGGGCATACACAGGGTCACCATTTTGGTTATTAAGTCAAGGAATTTGAGCATGTACAGGGCCACCATTTACTAGGTTATCTATAGGATCACCATGCAAGTTAGTTGAAGATGACTGGGTTACGATGGATAATGTGGCATGTCTTGCTTCTTTGAGAAATGAATCCATGCAAGCCACCCTAAGGAATTAGAGAACAAAATTGAAAGGCATGCACAGAATAGAGTGAATTGGAATGATGTGGTACACTGAGGTCAACATGCTGTCAATGGACTGAACCAGGGCATGTGAAGCGTTTGGGGTAAACCACGGAAAGGTCTGTGGGGCCTGGATGTGGAGAGGGAGTTGTGTTTTCGGTGCATTACACATGACAGCTAGAGAATGGATGTGAGTGGATGTGGCCTTTCTTCGTATGCTTCCTGGCGCTACTTCGCTGACACAGGGTGGCAATGCTGTTTCCTGTGGGATGGGGTGGCACTGGGAATGGATAAAGGTGAGCAAGTATGAATATGAATGGTTTTTATTTTATTTTTTATTTCTTTTCCTTAGCATATTTCTTTTGTTAGTTATTGTAGTTTCAGTACATTGTGAACTAGATTTAAGAATTTGGTTTGTTCTTTACCTTATTAATCATAGTAGTGTGTCTTCGCTAGTGTCTTTCATCACATAATTAGCAGGAAGGTGACTATTCTAGATACTATCCATTAAACTCAAAGAATCCACTCTTACAGTTGCCATGTATGAAGGAGGCCATTTGCGACATCCAGGATGTTTGTCGTAGCCTACAGGAGAGGAGAGCAGAGGCAGAAAAGGAGGTGCGAAAGTGTTTCGACGCCCTTCATGAACTGCTCGACAAGAGACAAACAACCCTCATCAATGCCTTGAATACCATTGAGTCTGAAAAGCAAAAGACTTTAGGTAAGTTGACAAAGAGTTATTGTTGAACCTCTATTTCCCAAGTTTGTTGAACCTCTGTTCCCCAATTTTGTTAAACTTATGCCAGTTTTGTTGAACCTCAATTTCCCAATTTTGTTAAACCTCTATTCCCCAATTTTGTTGAACCTCTGTTCCCCAAAAGGAGGGTTATGTTGTGTTAAGTGTATTACAAGGTTCGAAGATACAGTGTAATTTGAGACTGAGAGGTTAGGAACATGATGTTTTATTTTATCAAAAAATACTTCCCACGTATTCCCTGCGTGTCGTAAGAGGTGACTAAAAGGGGAGGGAGCAGGGTGCTGGAAGTCCTCCCCTCCTGTTTTCACTTTTCCAAAAGAAGGAAAAGAGAAGGGGGCCAAGTGAGGATTTTTCCTCAAAGGCTCAATCCTCTGTTCTTAACACTACCTCGCTTATGTGGGAAACGGCGAATATGTATGAAAAAAAAAAATTCCTGGTTTGGAACTGATTAGATTCCCAGCTTAATTTCATATATTTATTGATATTTTAAATGGGTGGTAACTCCCACACTTTTCCCTGCACTAGTCAGAATTACTTGTTTGAGGAGTGTATGCCTTCATTTTCACATTTCCAACAGGAGCTTTTATTATTGACATACACTAAGAAATTGCTTGTTCAGTAACTGCATCTTCCAATGCTGAACATTTTTTAAAGAACTAAAGTATGGATAGTATTTCATATGTTTGTTACATCATGAAATGCAAAGCTTCCACCTTTGTATATTCATTGTAAAAGTTGAATGTTTGCTCAAAACAAGAAAATAAAGTATTAACAGGTAGGGTTTGTGCTGTGATGCATGATTACTGTGTGGCCATTGGCAATTCAAGGGTGGGCCATTTTTATAACTGTGTCTTTCCCTACACCTCGAAGCTTTGGAACTCTCTTCCTTCTCATGTCTTTCTCGATAACTATGACCTGGCACATTTTAAAAGATAGGTTTTTCACATCCTCCAAAATTTGTAAATACTTTTCCCTGTCTCCTCTTCGTCTTCCCTTTCATAATCCTCTCTATATTTCAATTAAGACCCAACCATAATGTGGAATTCCTCCTCCTTTTGATTTTGTATATATCAGAAGCCAGATAGTACATGTATGTGGCTAGGCAATGTAGTACCCTATGTCAGTTACCATTGTTGAATATTTCAGGTAATCAGCTTGAAGAGCTGGAGTCATGGGTTGGAGGTGTTGAAAGTGGTTGTGAGTTTGTGGAGAAGGCTTTAACCCACTGTCCAGCCATGGAGGTGGTGCTGGTCAGAAAGCAACTAGGTGAGCGGTTGATGGATTATGCCAATATGAATGTGCCTCCAGCTCCTCGTGAAAACAGCCACCTTAAGTAAGTTTCATGGAATGACTTTAACTCATTTGATAAAAGTCATACTGAACATATCTCCAGTGATACTTCTTACTTCCACTTCCCTGTCCAGTGTAGTTAGATGGTCATTTTTGTGATAAATCAAAAGACTTCTCTTCTGGTAGTATGGTTTAACTTTATTTAATATGATTGATTCAAGTATTATCTTACTTGCGTGATTTTACGCCTGTTATTTCAGACATATTCAAAGATTAACAAAATTTGTAGGTGGTAGGGATAAGTTTGCACTTCATTTACTTGCCATGAACAGCTTCATATCATTTTCATTGTGAGACAGATTTAAGAAATTTAAGAATTTCCAAAGAAGTTTATTGATTCCACTTACCACAACATGCCTAGTTTCACGCAGGATGTTTAGGGAATATGTTACCAAGAATGGTCAGGGGAGATAGCTGTACTTCATTGTTAAGGTACACCAGCTGGTTTGTCACCTGCAGAAGTAGGTATTGTTTTGACTTTCAGTGCATGCTGGAACATCTAGGTTCCTTTTTTTCAAACATACTTCCTATCTGACCCTTCTTCTCATCCTGGTCACACCCTACACACATTCAGACTCCTCAGCCTGAGCCTTCAAGAAGGATGAGCACTCCTCACTTCGCTTTTTGTTCTATTCCAACTTTAAGAGCTTGAAATACAGGGAGGAGAGGGTTTCCAGTCACCTGCTTCTACCCATTTTAGTCACCTTCTGCAACACACACGAATAAATGGAAAGTACTCTTTCCTTCCTATTCTCAGGAATAGTGTATATATGTTTGCATGCTTTTCTTTTAACCAAAAAATAAAAGCTTGTGTTTTATTATTACTTTTTCTCAAACAATTCCCAGAATTTTTTGGCTATTGTCCATATGTTTGACTGATTTTTTGATAGCTTAGAGACTTTAGCCTGTCCACCAGATTTATATACTGTATTATGAGAAGTACACTCAACTTGCTGTTAGACATTGAAAATCAGTTATGAAATCTAATAAAACAGAGTAAGCCTTACCATCAACCCCAATGGTTTGTTTTTCATACACAAGTAATTTCTGAAGGCTGCAGGGCAAAAGAACCGAAGTAATGTGTTGCCGTTTAGTGGTGGATATGGTTGATTTTCAGTGTTTTCTTTCTGCAAGTGTATAATTATCTTTTAACTTTAGTGGGCAACTTTCATGTTTTTTCTGCAAATGGGTAATTATGTTTTAGCTTTAGGGTCTAGGATATTATTTTATGAGGATTACACCACAAATTTTGTAGAATGATATTTGCATAAGGCATTCATGAAACAATACTGTAACCTGCTCTATTTAGGCTCAAAAAATTTTATTTCATTACCTTGAATTTTTTTGTTTAGGTTTGTGGTTGGCAACATAGATCCACTGAAGACTGCCTTCATGCATGTGGGTAGCATCCAAAGCAACAGTGCTGTTCCCCACCAGACTAGTGCCACAGGAGAGGCTCTTCGTCAGGTATTGTCCTTCATAGAATGTCTTCTTTTGTATAGTTTACTTGAAAAAATGTTACCAATTTAGAGCTTTTGTAAATCTTCATTATGATCAGCAGAGATAAGTAATTTTAGTGGGTATGAAAGTGATGACTATAAGAAAATTTCCACAGATGCCCACAGAATGAACCAGGCAAGTCTAATGTAACCATACCAGATTGGACATGATGTAGCCATGACCTAATATGACTTCATTTTTTGAGGAACCACGTGAAAGATACCTGAAAGTGTTTGCAGTTATCAGCAGTTTGGCAATTAATGTGAATGTGCAATGATCAAACTTGATTACTAGGTCACCTTTAGTTACTGAAAAATACATACTGAGGTTTAATGTATTGCTTAGCAATTAATGCCACTTATTATTTCAGGTAACTGTAGGTCGTGGATCCATTGTTACAGTTGTAACAAGAGATCACAGAGGAGAAAAGGCTTCCTGTGGTGGCGCTGAGGTCACTGCTGCTATATCAAAGACCAGTATAACTATACCACGCCATGGCTCAAACTCCCCACGTGCCTCATTATCTCCACGCGCTTCCAGCAAAAGTCCCAGTGGATCACGAGAAGAGATTTGCCAGCCTCAAGTTCTGGACCTCAATAATGGGACATATGAAGTGGCCTTTACAGTACATACAGAAGGAATATATTCACTAGAGGTGCTACTTTATGGACATCCTGTCAATGGTAGTCCATTCACAATTACTGCCACAGCTGCATTGGAAGAGGACAGTGGAAGCAGCCAACGATCTATTCCTCCCCATACTCTAGCCAGGCAGACATCTCACTCCACACAAGTATGTCACCCTACTTACCAACTTTGCTAAGTACTTCTACTCACACTTTATTGTAGCATTATATTCTTTTCTTAATTTGAGTTGAATGGCCTATTGCTATAGGCAGAGTTTAAAAACTTTTCTGAGCTATGTATCTGTATCTCTGACACCCTTTTCCTCCGGAAACTCCCATCAAGGGAAAGGCAGCAGCCACCCTGCCTTCCACATACAACATTCCATGAATTCTTCTCGTTTTTCTCCCTCCAGTACTCCTGTACTCTGTACCAGTATTTGTCTTGCTTGTAGCTGCCATTTGAAAGGCCACCAGTCTAATAATTAGTTATACACTGAACTAGAATGGTGGATATTACAGCTAACACCTTGGATTCATCAGTTATATAGACCAGATAACCACATACAGTTTGGTAAACTATGATTGCACCTCCAGAGATAGGGATAAGCAGGATGCAGACCTACATCTTCATTATTACTGGTCAGGCACTCTGACCATGTGCCACAGACCACCTTTGCCTTTACATATAATTTGTCTATTGGAATGAAGGCTATCATTACCACCCGGCAATCTGGGTGTTCTCTCATTGGCTAAGTCTCTGCTTTGTTGGTGAAATGTCTGGTGATCTGTATATGTTTGTTTCTCGCTGACAAAGATTTTACCGTAGAAGAAGAAGAGGAGGCTTTCTTAGATCTCACAGCTTTGTTTTAGGTAACAAGTCAAGTTCAGTAAATGCTATGCTCCACAGACATAGGCCTATGCACACTGCTTTTTCATAACTGAAAAGACATTTAATAGAATTAGCAAAACTATTTCTTCTTTTGTGTAGAGATTGGTTTACTTTCAAACTTTTCCTTATACAATAAACTAAACATCTACCTGGTCAGTAGGTCATTCATTTGCTCTTTTGAGATTTTTAACGGCTGCCGGACATTAATGATCTCATTCCTAGCTGTTGAGCATGATATGATGATTTTATTTAGCTGCATCTGTTGCAAGGGACATTTTTACAATTTTATGTGAGTTGTGAATGCCGGTACGAGTAAGGAGTAGGATAACTGTTGTCATGGTGGAATTTGAGAAGGTCTTTTAATGACTGCTTTGTTTAGAGGTGTGGAACATGCATGGCTGATTAATGCATAGTTATTCATGGATGTTTTTGTGTTCTTTTTGTGTTAGTAGTGTGTCATATTTGGGGACCAGGGTGGTGTGGGTGGTGCTGATTTAGGTGCCAGTGATGTTGTGTTTACTTATGGACAATATTTGTCTCTTTTGTCTATATCACATGTGCCATTTTCTGTTTTACGGAAGGGTGGATCACTTAGAATATTCTCCTTGCATCAGTATCTTTGTACAACTCTAAACAGTGCTCACTGGAGGGTTGCAATGTACAAAATTAAACTGAACATAATTAGTTATAAGTGATAGGTATTGATTATCGTCATGTTATTTTCACAATGATTTCTCTTCATTACAGGTTACCTCAAGAACTTCGCGAACTTCCCGGCGGCCACTTTCACATCGTTCATCATGCTCTCGTCGCACTAACCCCATTGAAGATGACATGCTTTTAAGAGTAGGACGAAGAGGTCGAAATCGGGGAGAATTTGTCAATCCACAGGTATTGTGGAGGCTGTAGAAAGTCTAACTGTACATTTATATATTTGAAGTGCTGGTTATTAAACCTCTAATCATGCAAACATTTGCAAATGATAAAAGAAAATATAATTAGGCATATTTTCAATGTTGTTTATATTGTCACATCCTCTCACAGGGTATTGCATTTAGCTGTTACAAGGATGGACGCATTGCAGTGGCTGATTCCAATAATCAGTGCATACAAGTATTTACCCTTACTGGGGAGTGTAAGTTAAGGTGAGGCCATATTTTAATTCAAATACCATATGTACCATAATTATGACTTGGTTTTGTTGCCCTATACCTTATTCAAGAAGACATATAAGCTTCAAAACTTTTCTTCACTGATTTTATTTTCACTTGCTTTCACTTCTGTTTCAGAAGTTATTGATTTTCTTCATAGTTCTCACTTTTTAAAACACCTACTATCTTATATTGCCTCCCATAATACTAGTATAATCCATAAACAGATTATACTTAAATATGTTTGGATAGATAAATGTAAAGAACTGAATTAAAATCCCTAGAATCTGATGAAGGATTTGGGTATGTATAACCTATTATTAAAGATGTGCTTTCCTTTCTGTGAAGGTTTGGTGTGCGAGGTCGTAGCATTGGCCAGCTGCAGCGGCCCACAGGTGTTGCTGCTTTGCCAAATGGGAACTACATAGTAGCTGACTATGAAAACAAATGGGTATCTATCTTTGAACCCACTGGGAAGTATGTCAGCCGAATTGGTCATGGAAAGCTCTTAGGTATGTGTTGAAATGATTATCAAGTACAGAATACATTGTTCCATTTAATACTGAATACATGTAACCATCTTAAAGATCTTTTGATAGTTTGTAGTAGAAATATATATTCAGTAATATCTTCTTGAAATTTATACCTGAGGTACTATCCATATAATAAAGATTTTATGAATACATGCATTAAAAGGTAATATGAAAAAGCATTGTAAAATCGGCATATATATATTAATGAAGTCTGTAACTTTTCCCACAGGTCCCAAAGGTGTTTGTGTTGATAATAATGGTCACATCATTGTTGTAGACAACAAAGCATCTTGTGTATGCATTTTCCAACAGTCCGGGAAACTTATTACCAAATTTGGTAATAGAGGCACTGACGAATTTCAGTTTGCTGGACCTCATTTTGCTGCGGTAAACAGTAAAGGGCATATTGCTATCACTGACTTCCACAATCACTGTGTTAAGGCAAGTACAATTTTTTTAAATGATTTATATGCGTCACTGACTTCCACAGTCACTGTGTTAAGACAAGTATCATTTTTTTAATTGATTCATGTCCGTCACTGACTTCCACATTCACTATGTTAAGGCAGATACCATTTTGTAATTGAATCATGGACTCGGAGATATATGCTTCATTCAGTCTATCTTTCAGGTCCAAACCAACATTATATAGTACAGAAGGGTAGTTATATAGTAGTATAGTAATTAGTATAGTGTCCGTAGATCATTAGCTTTAGGAGCACTCGGCAAAGATTAAAATAAGCTAAAATCAACAGTAACAGACTTTTGCAAGAAGTAGCCAGTCAAAAGTTAAGAATTCATTGCAAAGTAGCAACCACATCCTTGAATCCATACCTCAGGGTGTATCTGGCAGTACAGCTCAGGTCAGATCTACTTTTAGATTGTCTTAGCACAAACTTGCACAACACCCCTGAGTTTTTAAGTTTTTGCAATAATTAAGATATCCGTTAGAACTAGTGAATGTATATAATGTTCTTGTCTCTTTCACTATTTCATAATACAAAAGGCAAATCAAAGATTATCTTTTGTTTAAATCATATATTCCTTTTTTTCACAAATATTACATATTCAGGTACATTTTACTAAGATAAATGAGAAAATTTTTATTATAAGAGGTAACAGATGAATAGAAATATAGAAAAGTTAGGTTATTCTGTTTGTGGAAGCTCCTTCACCTATCCAAATGGTACCCAATAATTTTCTGTCTTCATTGTGTCATTGCCAAAGAAGAAGAGTAAGCATCTAATAAATTACATCAAACTCTTCATCCTGTGTTTTGAAATGTAAGGAACAGCAAGTTTAGCGATATTTTTTATGATGATTGTACAGTTCTTATTTATTGAAATAGAAAATATATTAGATGTTATGTAATTGTTTTATTTATTTAGCCATACATCATGCCATTTCAGTAAGGTTAGGAAATTACAAATAAAGTGGTGATAGAGTATGTGTTGCCTTCTTTAGAATATATTGTTATTAAGTATTGTGACTCACTCTTTACAGGTGTTTGATAGTGATGGAGACTTCATGTTTACCTTTGGCACAAGTGGGGAAGGTAATGGACAGTTTAACGCTCCTACTGGGATTGCAGTTGACTCTAATGACAATATTATAGTCGCTGACTGGGGCAACTCCAGAATTCAGGTAGGATTTATTTACAGTATACTTCAAAATACTGGTGCATCATCAAAAGCAGACAGAAATCTGGAAACCTCAAAACCAGACAATTTTGTGAGAGAAATTTTGTATTTTATACATTATTTTCGTTATTCATATTCATTTTACAAGTACAGGCAACACCTGTGGAACGTGGTTTCACAGGGTGACGTTTCGCAATTGCAACATCTGAGAATTTAGGTAGAAATTTGTAGAAATTTTCAGCTATTTATTTCATAAATAATGAAATATTTATTTGTATTGTAAGTTTTTTTGGTTCATATGACTTTTGTAATAATATCATAGCAAGGTAACATTAGATTCTTATCTTAATCTAGCCACTCATGGTCACCATGTAAAGAACACCAAGTTTACACGTTAATGTGACATAATAGTGAAAAGAGGAAAGGTTGGAGTGAAAAAAGCACTGAGTTATCGAAGCCTGAACATGCAGGAGGGAGGGAAGCATCCATGAAGTAGAGAGATTTGGAGCTGTGTGGTACAGAGTGGGCAATGTGCTGTCAATTGGCCAAACGAGGGCATATGAGGTGATCAGGGGAAACCATGGAGTGATCTGTAGGGCTTGGGTGTGGACAGGGGATTCTGGTTTTGATGCATTATACATGACAGATAGAGGGTGGATGTGTTCACATAAGGTTGTTCTTCAGCTGTCCCTGGCACTACCTCACTAATGTATGAAATGGTGAACAAGTATGAATAAAAGATAAAGGGAACAGTGTCTTTCTTGCTTCTGTGCAAGAGAAGTTGTATTCTGCATGCATGTGAAAGAGAAGTTTGTTGACACAGGAGAGAATTAGTTGCCCTTTCTTGGTAGTTTAAGCATAATAATTGAAACTGTTTAAATGTCAGTACCTTTAGTGCACCTCCATTAATTTGTATTGTATTGAAAGTTAAAGCAGTAGGTAAGAACTGGGAAGTGAAAATGTTTTTGTTTGAAAGACCCAGAGTTTGGAAGACTGATCAAGTTATATTTAAGTTAGAGTATGATTTATTTCTCAAAACTTTTTACTGTTTGTATGTATAAAGTCATCATGGCTGTTGGGTGTTGTCTGGATTGCAATACATTGCCTGAGTTGTGACAAATTTAGACTATTACGTTTTTCTGGGTCATAATATTTTTTTTTTGTGATTAGTATCCATCTTTGCATTCCTTGAATGTTATTTGCCATGACTTTTGTGCAAGTTTAATACTGTGGTGAAATTTTCTGAATTCATATTAGACTGATACACACAAAATTCCATTTAATATGGAGTAAATCATGTACAGTAATGGAACAATATCTGAAGTTACAAATTTGTGATGTCCTGTACTCTTTTAAGCTAAATATGTTTGTTTATATATGTGGTTATGTGTTTCATCAAATTTCAGGTATTTGACTCACAAGGCTCTTTCCTTTCGTACGTGAACACCCTCGCTGATCCGCTGTATGGTCCTCAGGGGATGACCCTCACACCTGATGGACAAATTTTTGTAGCAGACTCGGGTAACCATTGCTTCAAAGTGTATAAGTATCTCCAGTAGCTATGGAATTTTTTTTATGTATCATAATTATATAACCATATTAGATATTTAATGAATACGTGGTTGAAATTAGGAACGGACAGATAAATATATAGTTGAAGAGAAATGACTTCTTTTAATGTGCCTCAGAGTCAAAATAGGTATGGAGTCCAGAGAACATGGAATGTGGTACAGTTTTGCAATGAAATGTGCTTTAACATTTCTCCACTCTTGTATAAGAAATATAATTAGCATTCCATTTAATACAATAGCTATTATTTTTGTATATTAAGTTAATAAGCCTCTACAAAACTAGACAGCAGTTATCACTAATCCAAGAAAGTTGATGTACAGTTACCTGTCTAGTGATTCATACATACATGCATTCTGATCACTCATTTCTGCTGTTACTGCTTAAGCATGTTATCAGTAGTAGCTGTTTTGGGTTAAAACAGTTGTGGATAGAATGTATGAGGTAACCAGCACAAGACCTTCAGGTTATCACTAACCCAAGAAAGTTGATGTACAGTTACCTGTCTAGTGATTCATACATACATGCATTCTAATCACTCATTTCAGCTGTTACTGCTTAAGCATATTATCAGTAGTAGCTGTTTTGTGTTAAAACAGTTGTGGATAGGATGTATGAGGTAACCAGCACAAGACCTTCAGGTTCCCATTTATGGCTGTGGTGCTATAGTTCCAACAAGTTTGTAGTTGGAGGTTTGAAGTAACAGGACAGTGCTTCACTGACGGTATGTTCTGCACTGCAATTTTTGTGTCGTAAATTATATATATATATATATATATATATATATATATATATATATATATATATATATATTTCACTATTGCTTTGTTTCAATTATATGTGTGCTCTTGTACACAGACATCTTTATTGGACTTTTCAGAGATTTGTTAAGGGTCTTTGGCATGGCAATCCTCAGCGCACTTTAAGTTGTGGTATATAATAGGCGAGCCTCTCAGTACAGATAATTGTTTCAAAAATATATTTCCAGCTTCATATCAAAAGGAAATACAGACTGCCAGTATTAAATTGAGTTCACATCAGTCCTGAATCCATGGTACATATTTTTTGTCAGTTGAAGTGAGTAGATATCTTACTGTAATAATGTGAAATTTTATATTAAATAATAGATATTGAAGAGTAACATATCCCTGTATAATGTTGATCACCTTAAGAAATTTAACTGCCAGTCAGATATATGGAGAATAGATCTGTATTTTCATTAAAGCCTTTACGATATATTGTACAGGTATAAACTTGGCAGGCTTTTTGTATTTTTAGAGTATAACTAGGTAAGTTCATGTTGTTACTATTAAACTGCTGCATTATGTAACAATGCCTTATTACATCTGATGTCAAGTTAACTCACTGTATGTTATATGAAAGCTTTAGAATATCATTGGTATTTGAATTTGGAAATGGTCTGCTATGGAAAGTTGAGTTAATGCATTTCTTGATTATCTTTATATATATATTCAGCTTTTTGCAGACAGCTAGTGAATGTGGTAAAAAAAGTGAGATATCCTGTAAATTATGCTCCGCACCTTCTATAATCATTCAAAGTGGTAGATGCTTTTTTGTGATCTCCGTCAGTCTGCTAGCTAGAATAAGATGTGTCTGAATACTAGTCTGAAATGTATAGATTTGTATATATGATTGGTCATAACAGTTTATTCTCACGGTATTATGTGTTTATGTATTAAACGTAACAATCTAATATAGTTTGTTTGCTTGGACAGAATTTGTGTTGCCAAGAATCACAATAAAACTTTTGCTGGAAAATTTATTTTCATTTCCTTAAGAGTGAAGTTTACATTTCATGGGTTCAATTTAATGGCCAACCTGTATTTTATTTACAAAAAAAGATATTTGGCAAGTGTGGCATTAAATGTGGTTTTTATCCCTGGGGACAGGGGAGAAAGAATTCTTCCCACGTACCCCCACGTGTCGTAGAAGGCGACTAAAAGGGGCGGGAGCAGTGGACTGGACATCCTTGCCTCCTGTATTAATCTCCAAAAGAAGGAACAGAGCTAGGAGTGAGGCAAGGAATTTTTTCCTGTAAGGCCCAGTCATCTGTTCTTGATGCTACCCCACTCACGTGGGAAATGGCAAACATGTATTTAGGAAACTGTGGTTTTGAGTGGGAACAGCTACAGTAGTTGGCTGGCAAGGAATTTCAAAGTTTGCATGAATTTAAATTCTGTAGCAATGTGTCATGAAGTTATTGTAAATTATGGCAGGCTTATGTCCAGATACTAGGTCTATCCAATATAAGATATCACCATTAATAGTATCATTAATTTATTCATTATGTTGTAGATATAATTTACCAAGTAACTTGAAGAGTATTACTCAACTTTGAATAGAATGCTGCTACGCTTTTGACTAATAACACCTTCAAGGGAATGATCACTGTTCTGTAAGGCCAAGAACCAGTGAACTTTCAGTCCCTGAAATACGCAGTTCCATTAGATAATCAAAAATCCTGATTGCCACTGTGATATGAATTAAGGTCTTTCATAACAGAGTACTGTAAACTGTGCATTTCCACAAGGAAGTTGAAATGTGAAATGTATTTGATATATCAAATTCCCTGCGTGTCGTAAAAGGCGACTAAAAGGGGAGGGAGCGAGGGGCTGGAAATCCTCCCCTCCAGTTTCTGCTT
>JAYMFT010048803.1:0-15323 GCA_038088735.1 Panulirus argus
TCTTATACATCTCCCAGTCATTTGCACTCCTTCCTTGTAAGTATCGTCCAAATGCCTCTCTTTTCTCTTTCACTAACTTTACTTCTTCATCCCAATTCAACTACCCTTCCTAAGCTGCCCACCTCCCACCTTTCTCATGCCACATGCATCTTTTGCACAGTCCATCACTGCCTCCCAGAGTACATCCCATTCCTCAGCCACTCCCCTCATTTCACTTGCTTTCACCTTTTGCCATTCTACACTCTCCTGATATTTCTCCACACAAGTCTCACTCTTACCACTCTCTTCTCCTCGACATTCTTCTATTTTTGATAACCTCTACAAATTGTCACCTTTGCCTCCACAAGGTACTGATCACACATCCCACCAGCTGCACCCCTCAGCTCATTAACATCCAAAAGTCTCTCTTTTACATGCCTATCAATTAACACATTATCCAATATTGCCCGTTAACCATCTCTTCTACTGACATATGTGTACTTGTGAATATCCCTCTTTTTGAACCAGATATTCCCAATCACTAGTCTTTTTTCAGCACACAAATCCACGAGCTCTTCAGCATTTCCATTCACAACACTGAATACCCTATGTGCACCAGTTATACTCTCAACTGCCACATTACTCACCTTCGCATTTAGATCACCCATCTCTAATACCCAGTCTCATGCACCAAAACTGCTGACACACTCATTCAGCTGCCCCCAAAACATTTTTCTCTCAAGATATATATATATCTGTCTCCTGGCGCTACCTCGCTGGCTCAGAGGGTGGCAGTGCTACTTCCCGTGGGGCGGGGTGGCATCAGGAGTGGATGGGGGCAAGCAAGTGTGAATATGTACATGTGTATATGCATGTGTATGTATGTATATATGTATATGTTGGTATGTATATATATGTACTGTGCATATATGTGCATGTATGTATATATGTGTGTATGTAGGGGATGGGTCTTTCTTCGTCTGTTTCCTGGAGCTACCTTGCTGACGCGGGAAACAGCGATCAAGGATAGTAATTATATATATATATATATATATATATATATATAAACAAAAATAAAACAAGAGTTTTGCCCTCTTTCAGAAACCAGTCGTCTTCCACGATAAACCCTCTGGTCCACAGCTGACTACGCCAGACACGCCCCTCCCGGCTGTCAGCTCCTACAGTACCATTGGTACCACCCCCTTCCCGGCCGTCAGCTCCTACAGCACCATTGGCCCTACGCCCTTCTCAGCTGTCAGCTCCTTCAGTACCATCGGTACCACACCCTTCCCGGCCGTCAGCTCCTTCAGTACCATCGGCACGACGCCCTTCCCGGCCGTCAGCTCCTACAGCAGTATCAGCAGCCCGGTACATACCGCGGGCAGCCACTTCAAAAAGTTCCACGTTACGGGTGAAGGACATATCGTCTCCGACAAAGAAGCCAAGATTCATGCAGGTAACGTCCTTACAACCTCTCTCCCTAGCCCGGCCCACGGAGGCAGCATATCTGTCACACCCAACTCACTCACTGGATTGAAGACGATTCACGTCACCCCACGCCCGCCACATCACACGTCGGAAGTGACACATATCAAGACACAGCACAAGAGTAAATCAAAGCACTTCAGTAAACCTGACTCTGGCCACAAGTCAGTACCTGCACCATTCTTCAACATCCAGCCAACTCTTGAGCATGGACCCACGCACTTCACCACACCTCTACCACACTATGACAGAACACCATCCCATGTTACCACATTAGGGCCGTATGACAGCCATGAAGTGTCGCGTGTCACGCTGCTCAGACCTCACGCTGCCCATGGAATGTCACATCTAAAGCCACACGGCAGCCGCAAAGTGTCGCATGTGACACTCCAGAGCCCACACGATACCCAGGGAGTGTCACATGTCAAGCCACACGGCAACCATGAAGTAGTACCACATGAGAAACTACACATCCCACAAGATACCCACGGGGTGTCATACGTGAAGCCTCACAACATCCATGGCGTGTCCCATGTGACACAACACAGCCAACACAACACCCACGGAGTGTCACATCTGACACCAAACAGCAAACATAACACTTACGAAGTGTTCCACGTGAAGCCACATAGCCCACACGTGCCACCACACGACATCCACGGAGTGTCACACGTGCCACCACACGACACCCACGGGGTGTCACACGTGCCACCACACGACATCCACGGGGTGTCACACGTGCCACCACACGACATTCACGGGGTGTCACACGTGCCACCACACGACATCCACGGGGTGTCACACGTGCCACCACACGACATCCACGGGGTGTCACACGTGCCACCACACGACACCCATGGGGTGTCACACGTGGCACCACACAGCACATATGAAGGGCTCGACACCTTACACGTGGTGCAGCAGGGGCAGCCCCTGGGGCCTGGGCACGCCACGACCAAGAGACCCCATCTGGGCCTGCCCGAGCTCGTCACGTCCGACCCACACGTGGTGACCAGTAAGTATTGGTTCCTCACTCCTCCTAGCGCCAGTCTGGTGCACACGACACTCTGTCTGTGAACTCAGTCTTATGAAGGTAACTCAGATTATGGTTGCGACAGTTGCACTCATGCAAGACCAACATAAAGGTCCACGAGTATTTACAGATATGGCAGCCACAGCTCACACCACCTCCAGGGCAAAACCTATTTATTCCCTAATTATTGACAACGAAGCGAAATACCAGAAAAAGAAATAGATAAATAAATGGATAGATAAACAGAATAAAAACTAAAATCTTTATCAAGACAGAGAACTGGGACAGCCTACATCCAAACACTTGAAATGTAATTCAGTCCAGACACAGCCAACTTCCTTCACCACACAGAACCAAGCTACACCACCTGGTGTGCGACATGGCCCCAACACTGTGGCCTGACACTCATTGCGGCAACGCCAAAGGTTCCTGCCCCTCAGCCGGATCACTTTACCCACACTACCTCAGTCCTACAGGTCCTCCACCCACCACAACAGCCACACCAACATTCCAAGGACAGGCAGGAATCATGGTTCTGTCTTTTGTGTTCTTTAGGCAGTCATGGCCTTCCTCTGTCCATTCCTCAACACCCACGCCACATCCCATCCTCCAGGCTAATGTTCAATGTGCTGTACTTGCTTCTAAATCGTAAGCTCCAGCTCATGTACAAGTCAAAACGAGTATTTTCCCGTTTCAAGCATTGACCTCACAGTATCAGTATTTCCAGACCAGACCCTGAATGCTCTCATGTCTTTCCTTCCCGCAGGCGACCCGCACACGACCCCGAGGCCCAGCCCTGCCGTCATCGTGGGCGTGGGGCTCAGGCCGCACGGTGGCCAGCACCAGTTCCTGACGCCCATCTCCACCACGCCCATCCCGCCTTTCTCGTCCATCTCCCCACTGATCCCCACCACCAGTACCTCCCCGTCCATCACCTCAACATACGCGTCTTCCACCCCGAGCGTATCCTACGCCCCACCGGCCCCAACCGCCAGCCACTCCCCATCCGCACCGGCCACCACCTACTCTCCAGTAACCCCAGCCTCGACCCAAATCCCTCTCATCCCAACCATCACCTACTCCCCGCCAGGCTCAACAACAACATACTCCCCGCCAATCCCAACAACAACCCCAAGCATCCCAACCACCACTTACTTCCCACCGATCCCAACCACTACGTATTCACCACCAGATGTTCCCACCACCACTGACGAACCCACTCTCTTCACCACCACGACTTCCCCCTTCGAGCCAGCCACCACGCCTATCTTCCGTGTCACAGAAATCCCTGCCACCAACGAGTCCAGCACAGTGTTCCGCCTGACGCCTCCCTTCGTTGACAACGGCCAGCTCTTTCCTGGGGTCGCCGTAAGAGATGATATCTTACCTTTCCGGAAGGAGGACCAACCTCGGCCATTCGATACCTTCCCAGAGGACAGGTTGGTTCCGACTACCGAGTTTTAACACGCGGGAGGAGACATCCCACCTAGGTTTTGGGAAGGGATTTAAAGTCGGCTGAATGAAATGGAAGACATGGGAGTTGACGAAAAATTGTTGTAAACTATATGGTAACTTTTTCCAAATAACTTCTCTTCTTCTTCAGTAATGTGATGACTTACGGAACAGAGTTCTGAACAGTTTCGGTGAGCTTCTCCTGTGTTATGATCTGTTAACTTGTATTTCTGTTTCAGTAGTGAGAGTGAGGAACTGTTCAACGGGAGTCTGGACGTACCCCTGGACAAGATCACCTCAGGTCTGGTGGATGGTAGGCACCTGGACCGTATCCCCGGCACGGACTCCAACGATGATGACCACATCCTCTCGCCCTTCACCAAGAGGAAGGGTAACGCCACGGACCCTGATATCAAGGTAAGGCTGTCAAGCTGAGGGTCAGCAGGAGACGAAGATGCTGTTGCAGTGTCTGGAAAGGAAGCTAAACTGCGTAGTGTAAGGGTCAACAACATTGTTACTCTAAATGACAGATTTCAGTGTACAGAATCTGGAATATGTTACTCCCCAGAGAACCTGCCTAATGTGCACAGATCCGTCCCCAGATGAAGAACTGTTCATACATCCGGTGTGGATCTTCCTTCTCAACAGAGATTGTTTGACATTGGTTCGCCTTTCAGCTCACCCTCTCGCAGTTCTCAACATGAACCCATTTTCTATTCGCCATGATGTTGCTTCTCTCTCTATTACAAATATTACTTTGGCTTCTGCTCTCGAGAGCTGGTAGCCTGCAGTGTGATGCTCGATCTCTGACTCACACAGCACCCGGCAGGCCGCCACATCCCACCGCTGGCAGCTAGATGTGTGTCTTTCCTTCCACAACCACACTCTGCAACTCTATACCTTCCCTTGCTCCACCTTTATCGGCCTCATGTGTTTATATCTGGCCTCGTGTACATGTTCCACTTGCTCTTTCTTTCTGTTTTTCAATTCCCTCTTCCCGTGTTCTGTCCTTTTGATGAGAACGTATTCATTGTGTTTGTTTACATCTTTTACGTTTGTTTTTCTGTGTTTTTCTGATGCAGTGTTATAATCGTGTACTAACGAATGGAAAAAGAAATAACTTGTATTAGCTTGTGAATTCTAGAAGCGAGAAACTTACAGGAATTTAAAACAAGCGTAATTTTCGCACAAGATTCTTGTTGTAACAGTTAGAGAAGTCCACGCGACTATTGAATCTACCATTAATATCATAATATGTAACAGCAAAAAATTAATAGCTGCCAATACTCCCGAACGTTCATGCTGGAAGTTCTAGTATCATTACCTGATATGAGACACTACATCAGATTTTCCGTTTGTCTCTGGCAGTCGCAAACCGGTGTTGGAGGCGGGACCGCCCCTGGCACAAGGCGAGGACACAACGGCCTGTTCCCTGCAGGAAATGCAGGGGCAGAGTCTCACTGGCAACCCCTCGTACCCCTCAGCCAGGTGAGAACCAACTGGCATTCGTAGCACAGACTGTGGAGTATATACTTGTGGAGGGGGAAGCACCACACCCTCCATCATCTACTGTTGCCGGTCCTCAGCGGCCCACCTCACAGCCATTAGTCATAATCATGCAACAAGGAAGTACGTTTCTACTAGTCATAACATCGCTGGGTTCACCATAAATGCAGGACCCTTACATCCTCTGTTCATGTGCATGATATAATTTGACGGGAATTATTTTAGAAATAATAATAATGATAATAACAATAAATATTGTAAAAAAATAGATAAGTAACCAATGGAAGACAGCTTACCATCGATACCAATTTGTCCTTTGCGTGATGCAGTGTCATTTCTTTGAGCGTCCGGCTTGGCGACACACTGCTATACTTCTATACTCAAATTTCTCATATTAGTAATAATCTGTATAAGAAAAGACATTGTCTATTAGTGCCATATCAACCGCTGAGAGAGATCTTTAGTGCACAATAGGGGTTGAGGAAGTCACTATTTTGCTGTGGTTAGATTCTATCCACAGAATTCATAAAGAAACAACGTTTTTCACATTAGGCGGAATGGGATGTCGATCCACACCTATTTTTCCACTCGGCCATACCTGGGTTTTATCATGTATTCTAAAGCGTTATTAATTGCTTTTTCCCAGTAAGGATTTGTTCCTCATGTTTTTCTACAGAAACAGACATATTTAAGGTTTGGAGAATTCACCGATAGGGTTATTTTTATTGTATCATTAGGTGTGTAGCTGATTATGTGATATGTTTTCTTGTGGAGAGTCACTCAGATATGTTTGTCATGCAGATACCATATCCAGAGCCATTCCTTGTACGTGATACTGTTATTGCTTTCGAATGTTCATTTAGTTCCATAAAGGAGGTTATAGTAAGGAAATTAATATTTACTATTCATCATGGTAATAGTGACTGCTTCCAAAAGTATGAAGATTTTATAGTCATTGTATATCTTACGCTGATTTCAATGGTGTGTAAGAGTAAATCTAGAACAACACATAAGACCCTCGCCCCAACCCACCACAAGAGGAGCCGTCCCGGTTGGTGGCTAACCCTGCACCACCGCCGCCGCCGGACGTAGATGACACCCTCTATACTCTGCTGCACGAAGACCACGATCCCTTTGGCTTCTATTCAGATTAAATCGACAAGATCTTAAACCCGGAGTCACCTCCCCAGACCATGATAAGCTCCCTTTCCCACGAGCAGCAACCACGCCCCTCCGTCTCCACAACTTCGGCCTCACATCAGCGATACATACCGCCTCCACCAGCAACGTCTCCGTCAGCCTCGCAGGTTGTTAGAATGAGAAACATAGAACTGTTAAACTCGTTTCCACAGCTGGTTTGAGCCTCCAGCTCATAGATGTTTGAGTTATTTTACATTATTTTCTTAGAACACGTGAAATCTATAACATTCCTAATCCCGTTTCCAGTATATTTCTCAAGATCCTGTGTGCCCCCCAAAAAAATTCCATACCCAACAGATTCCAACACTGTTTCTTAGCCATGGCTGTCATAATCTTACCTTAAACCTTGAAAGACTCAGCACACTGAATGCACATTGGCTCCTGCATTCATAAATCACACCTTTTCCTTGTACACTGGTACAATATGTCCACACTGTCTTTAAACGAATCCAAATCCTTCCATGTTACAGTACATAAAAAATGGAATCACGTTAACCCTGTCAATTGCCTTTATACCAATGTCTTGCCTGGGCTTCGTCCTCGATCTGGCACTCGCTTGAGCCGGGTATTTCCTTCCTGCAAGGCATTTTCGTAGCACCTTTCTCAGCTATTAGTAAGCATTTCAAAAGCCGTTTCTTTTCCTAGATTTAGTTAAAAAATCATCAAATAGATTAACTTTATATGATCCAGGGTGGAAAGCCATGCCATGTTTGTTAAGATGTCGTCGTCTCGTGAATTCTACTTCCATTCCACATGTCAAAAATTATACATTATACTTAACTGATGAATACGCAAGCCGATACTGTATTCTTACTTAATGACGTCATGTGCTCAGGATATCTTGAGCAGCCCCCCTGAAAAACAAGAGGAACCGCCACTTTCATAATGCTTCACAAACACCTGCACGAAGCTTAGCCAGACGTGCTGGGAATTAATGGGCGCCTTCTGAAGCTTGGGTTTGAGTATAGCATAGAGGATCGGGTTGGTAGAACACCCGATATTTACCGAACAGAACTACCATATCTTCAATCTTAAATGTTTTTTTGAAAAATCTATAATATATAAAGGGACTCATAAGCTTCAGCAGAGGTTTCTCAAGTTATGGTCGTGTTGAGAATTAATGTGATTTGTGGAGGTCCGGTTCTGGTCCCTGGGGTTTGCTGGTCGTAGACTATTGTTGGACAATTCATCTTGAAAACATGATTTCTAAAGCACTACCGATATCTTTAGTTATGATTTCAAAAGCTTTTAAGAATATATATATATATATATATATATAATATATATATATATATATATATATATATATATATATATATATGTATATATATGAAAATCATTCTCCTTGGAAAGAGTTATACTGTAGAAATGCCTTTCTTTTCTGGGCACTCCTTAGGCTTGTTGTATAACAATACCTGTAGAAATGTTTTGATAAAGAAACGGTGATGATCAAGTGTACACTTGCTAATGTATGCATCAAAATATTAACACGATAGAATTGTGTAATGCGACTAGTGTACAGATAATTTTCATTACTAATCTAATCTGTACAATACAAATTAGACACCGTTACACGACTTCAAAACAGAAAAAAATTGTAAATATTTCTGTTTCATTTGTATGGAACCATTTCTGGTTTAATGACTAAATAAGTAGTCGACAGCCATTAAATCCAACATATGTGGATGCATTATGGGCGACCTGTTACATTACTTTGCTGACTTCCCCGTTTTAAGTAATCCTGGTGAGTGTCCACGCCACTGGTGGAGTCACGTACAAACGACTGATTCTGTATTTCCTGAAGTGATTGTACGATCTTAATGCATTCAGTATTATCGCACTGACTACATGAAATACAGTAAAATCGTATAACAGTTAAGAAATGAAAGGAAAACAGCAAACACACACACACAAAATAAAAGATCACACATGACTTACATACGTATATATGTATACAAGTATGTACGAATATTTTCGGTGTATTACACATGACAATTGGAGAATGGATGTGAGCGGAAGCGGCCTTTCTTCGTGGGTTCGTGGCGCTACCTCGCTACCGCGGGATACGGCGATCAAGTATGGGTTATAACAGTAGTCAGGTATACTCTATTGAACCAGGAGCAACTACTGCTGTATAAGTAGTTTTCTGTTTGTGCTTTCTAAATCAGTACATCTATGACCATGGATCATGGGAAGTATTTCAAAAAAAGATCCGGGTAGACAATTCGTGTCACAATGTATTGCTGCTGACTGACGTGAATTCTCGTTTTGTATTATAAGAGAAAACAGGCGTTGTCTCGTGCAGTATAAAGTGTTAATAACATCCAAGATAAGGTAAAAACATCCATAAGTAACCGACGTTATGTCTTCCTTCCAGGTGCGTCCACCAGCGGGAACCCACTTGCCTAGGCTACCCGTCCCGCAGCACTCCCCTACTTTTCTGCCGCTAGACACGCAGGGTGAGAGGCAGCCACCCAAGCCCCAACTGGTCGGTGCAGACGGTCTTCCAGTCCCAACATCGACAGAGGTGTGGCACGGCCCTCAAAGAAAACTGGCTCAAGTCAGTCATCCAGGTAATCCCATAACTCATCGACAGCACATGTAATGTGAGGGGGAAAAAATAGTTCTAAACAGTAAACAAAAAAGTTTAGAAACCTAGCCGCCCAGACAGAATGATGCTCAATACATTTAAACAGAAAACGTTTAGATTTATTTGTCTTTATACGGAACCGATTTAATGAAGTTATTTTTGTTTCTCTAGCGTTCCAAGTTTTGCTTTTCTAACCTATGGGAAGACCTTCGTGTGTTCTTTAAATCGTTGTCTATGCGTTCAACCTGAAACCATTAATCGCGTCCCCTGTCGCTAAAATCACCTTCCTGTAGATGTGTTAAGTTTTCTTAGGATCCAAAATTAGATAATATTGAGTATACGGTAATTTCTTGTCAACCGTTGTAGCTTGCAATATGGTAAACGAGCATAGTTTGTATGTTGATCACATTGTAGCTTAAACCATCGTAGATGTTGCTATTGTCTGGTCAATGAAATATAAAAACAATAATGTATGGTTCATTTCCATGCTCACGCCAGTAGGTGGTGCCCCACCCCGTGCCGTCCCTCCACGTCAGATAACAGCGGAGGACCTTGCTAAGTTGCCACCTTATCTAAGGGAGCCCCCGACTTGTGCTACCTTTCCTACTAATAGATCCTTCTGCGTTTTACCCCAGGACTACCCAAGGTAAGCGCTCCTTCCTTCTCGCCTGTACGTTCCCTTTTCTTTCCTGCACCACTTTATGTAATAAAATGATTAATTCAATCGAGTCGCTCAAAGTCTAGTATAACATCCAAGTATCCAAGCCATGAAAAAAAAAATGAACGGTATAAATCATTGGGTTAATGCAAATATCTTTTTTTCTTTATCTGCACATGGGTTTTGTATAACTCACTTGTGCTAACGTTTCTAAATAGTGAGTACTTTCTTTAGGTACATTTCACTCTAAAACTGACCATTTTCTGCAGCCACCTAGCCTCGACTTTGGTGACCAAGTTCCGTGAGGAGCTGATGAAGATCCGTAGTGTGCTAAACCAACTGCCCTCTCTCTCACTTGACCTTTCCCAGGCCCAGAGCCAGCTACCCAACATTGACACCAGGTCAGCCATTTGACTTCACATGTTAGTTAGATCCACAACGAGTAAGTGCATCTATCAGTGCTATTTAGTGGCCTTAAACTCCACATCAGCAATGAAGGTGTATATCTGCATGTTTTGAGACTCCTTATATATTCTGGACACTCTCACTGGAGAAAAATTGTACAAATTGTTCTAAATAACAATGCTTAAGAGTATTTTTTTCTGAAAAATTCATGATTATATATATATATATATATATATATATATATATATATATATATATATATATATATATATATATATATATCACCTTTAATTAATGGCATCCGAAGACTAATTATCCTTCGTGACGATATTATAAATGAACGTTCTTGATAATGTATTTCTGCAAATTAGTATGTTGGCGTCAGTCACGACTACATCTTTCGTTCAGTGTGCAGTGCGAGAGCGAGAGGCGGACGGTAAACCTAAGCTGGTCGCGGGACGTGTTGGGCAACTGGTTCGTTATCATGCAGACTCCGCCCTTCGCTCAGCCTCTCACCGTCACCACCTGCAGGTAACCCGGAGACCGGGTGCCGGTTCTGCCGAATTTTGGTATTCTTAAGTCTCTTGTGTGTTTCTTTGGTCTTCTCGTCTAAATGCATAATAGACCCGCTGTTGCCTGCCCAGACTGGGATGGCATAAGCCTTCTCGTAATTCATATTGCTACAAACTCGCCCTCTCTCTGTACATGCTAAGCTCTGCCTAAAGGCAAAAACTCATAATGTGTAGATTCTGTGTATCAGGGTGTAAGTAGTGTAGTATACGGTGTTGTCTGTCTGCAGCGCTGCGGCCCGGGCCAGGGGATGCCGACCCCTGCTCCAACCACGTCCCCTCATTGCCCTGCAGCCTAAGGACCCCGAGCCTCGCCCCTTTGTCTTCGACTTCCCTCTGCCTGTGGCGTGTGTCTTCGCCACCGCCGGCCCCTCGCAGCGTGTAAGCCTCCCACAATAGGCTTGGTAGGCCCGTCAGACCTACTCTACACCTGCTAAGTCCCCGCTAAACACCTCTCAGCGTCACCCACACACTTTACAATATCTGCTTAGTTTTTCACTCGTCTGGTGTATGTGGTTAAGTTAAAGATCTTCACTGTGAGTATAATGTTATGCAAATAGTTTAAGGTACATCGTAAGGCCTATAAAGCTGACAATGCTGACAGATGGGTGTGGCAGTGACCCGGCCTGTATCATTCCATTCCTAGGCCTCCAGCTCTCCTGTGACTGTTGTCGTCACCCCAGATGACCATCTAGCGACGCCATCGCCCCATGACCCTGACCTGGACAACTCTTCTGACGTCATCCCACACACAGCCATTCGTCTGACTGATGACTCCCTCACCTCACACCCAACAGAGTCAGCATCGCGCTCACCCATGACATCACCATTAACTGTTCCAGTCTCGCTCTTGACGTCATCGTCGAGTCAGCCAATCACGAGCGACTTTGTGACGCCAAATGCTTTCCCGCTTCCACGGGGTCCGGACACGCTAGCAGACCTACCGACCCAAGACTTCAGTGGTGATGTAGATAAAATATACGAAATGGAGGACAAGGTCAACCAAAAGTCCGGATGCACAGACCCTTCTCTCATCCATGTCCTCTTAACATTCCCACTCATTTTACTCGTCCAAAGATAATACTATAAACAGCTTTAGGTGCAATATAATCAATTTTGATGTCTGAATAGCGGCAGTAAATTCAATTCATAGTTATCATATAAATTATTCCAAAGGGTTTTAGTTTATGATCACGTCATTGTATTTTGACTGAAGTTAGCTTGGCTTCACTAGACAAACTAACTTCAGACGGCACGCCCTTAAGCACGAAGGTACGGTTCTTGAGCACGACCCATGGGTATGATCACCTTACCTTTCACCTGAACCATAAGTCACGTCGAAGGCCAGGCCATCATACCAGAGGGTTGTAGTGTGATGCTCAAGAGTTTAACCTAATGTATGTTGGAAGTGAATTAGTCAGGCCATGACGGTACAATTCTCCGCTCGCGGGGCTAGATTTCCCAATACTTAGCACGCCTTTGCTTCCCTCCTCCCAGACACAGTACATACCCCATGACACTGTCTTCACATCTTACCCAACACTATTGTATTCTGCTGTGTAAAACTGCACCCAGCTGTACGGGACACGCTCTAAACCCTCTCTTATAAAGCGGAGCGTGACTGGGCAGCTGGGTGGGACGGACGGTGAGTCAACCCTTGTGGCAGAGGGTCGTGTGTGAGTCAGGCATCGTGGTAACGCAACTGTTCCCTCACACCCACCACGATGCATGGAGACTGTCTACAGTAACCATTGCAACCCTCTTGCACTCCACATGTACTATATCCGGTCTCCTTAACCTGGGGTCTTTCTTATCAATTGATACACCATACTTTCAACACAGAAAGTTTTTCATTATGGATTCTTGTGAAGTATGTTATTCTGTCTAATTTGGTGTAGAATAATTTCAAGCTGCTTAATTATCTCCACATGTATTTCTGAGGTAAATCTATCTATCTTCAGCATGATGAACCTCATTAAGGATTTTCCCCTTGAACACGATGGTACGACCCTTGGGTATGATGACCTGGTTTTTCACCTGACTTTTAAAGGTCAGATCTTAGGTAGGGCGACCACAGAGGTAGTACTGTCGTGTTCCAGGGTCGTACTCAAGGATGGTACCACCGTACTCACAGGGGTTAATATCTGTCATCCCCATCCTATTTTAGGTCATGTCACTGTCAATCCAGGCATGTTATAAGCATTTTCAGTGACCTCGTGTTGACTATAAATGCAGTTGACCGAAGTATTCGTCAATCCGCAGACAGAAACACTAGACTCTCCACATCATACGGGGAGTGTGAAGGGAACCTTTCCACCTATGGTGACCAATGGCATCACAAAACAGTCTGCTGACACAGACAGCGACCTGACTGACTCAGACACCAATAACACTATGCAATAATCACGTCTGTTCTTTGACCAGATGACTAAGTTATTAAACGCTAAATCATATTATATGGATTTTTTTTTTTCTCACTCACAAATTGCTTGGCTCTATTATTAAAGCACTTTTATATCTAACTTGATAAAATAGAATAAATGGAAAGTTTTCGTCTTTTATGTACCTCTTTATTGGACGCCTGGGTGGGAGAAATGTATTTGAAAATAAGTGAATCAATTGTCTGTTGCATTCAGTCATTCTAAAAAACGATGAAATCTTTCTTTAATACAACTTTCCACACTTGACTTTTCTCTCACAAGAAAACCATCTTCCAGAGGTGTACAGAGCATAATTCTTTATGGAAGTAATAAATTTGTTAAGCTACATGACTTCCGTCATGCGGAGGAAGCATTTAGATAAAGGAACAGCCATAAACATATATACAGACCAAAGATGCGTTAAGATACAGAATATAATAGAACACATACTCACACACACACACAAACACAAAAGTACTGTCAGAAAGAGTGGCAAAGGGAAAGGTAGTGTAAGGGAAAAGAAAGATACCCAGATGAACACACGATGAAACATGGATAACCATTGATGAACACTGATAGTTAGATATTTAGAGAAAGAAGGAGACAGAGTAAAAGTTTTCCATACTTATATGAAATACATACACATGACTGGTTATCATGTAAACAGTACGACAAAAGATGATACAAGAGATAAGTAAACACAGACAGGGAAAAATTCAGAGCTGCATCAAGGCATAGCAAAGTCTTACTACACTGGTGTATTCAGAGCCGAATATAGTCACAGCACGTCTTGCTACATTAGTAAATTCAGAGCTGGATATTGTCATTGCCCCTTTTACTAAGTAATATGGTAAGCTGGAGTCCCCTTTCGCTCAATGCTTCTCGACTTCACGTTACTTCCAAAAGTTTTACCTGCCAGTGCAAATCTTCTAGTTACTTCACCGCTGTGTTTCATAACAATACATTGCTCTAACTGCAAGTTCCTAACTTCTTAAGCACTACAGTACTACCATTAAGCACGATGGAGCGACCAATAGGTATGCCGCTATGTCAGTAATGAACAATGAAGGGTGAATCCGCCCATCTTACAGGAAAAGATGATAAGAAAAGACGTGAAAACCACCTATAGACATCTAGAAAGTCATGATAACATTAATACATTAGTTCTTTCAAAAACATTAAAACAAGGCGAGATAAGAGGAAACCAGGCAAGAAAAGTGGCAGGTTGGACGGTAAGAAACAATCCCTCCAGAACGTAACTGTGGGCTCGTGCAACAAGCCAGGATACAAAGAACGATGCTGGATTTACGTCTGTAAAACAGAAACGCGAAATCAAAGTCTCTCCCCATAAACACTAACAGGGAATCACACACACACACACACACATCTGAGTATACGTAATTCAACTAGCAGATTCGGACCCTCCGGGCCCTCGTTTCCTCGCACCTGCGGAGGACTACCACACCTCCCTTTCCACCACGCTCCCCCCATCCTTGCCACCACACCCTCGCTTATCATATATATATATATATATATGTGTGTGTGTGTGTGTGTGTGTGTGTGGCTGAGAGAGCAGAAAGTGTGTTGAAATGGTTTGGACACATGGAGGGAATGAGTGAGAAGTTGACAAAGGTGGAGGGAACAAGGAGAAGCGGGAGACCATATTGGAAATGGAAGGATGGAGTGAAAAAGATTTTAGCGATCGGGGCCTGAACATGCAGGAGGGTGAAAGGCGTGCACGGAGTAGAGTGAATTGGAACGATGTGGTATACTGGGGTAGACGTGCTGTCATTGGACTGAACCAGGTCATGTGAAACGTCTGGGGTAAAACATAGGAAGGTCTGCGGGGCCTGGATGTGTATAGGGAACTGTGGTTTGGGTGCATTACACATTAATGCTAGACAATGAGTGAGAGCGGATGTGGCCTTTCTTTGTCTGTTTCCTGGCGCTACCTTGCTGACGCAGGGGGGTGGCGATGCTGTTTCTTGCGAGGGTGGGGGTGCCGAGAATGGATGAAGGCAAGCAA
>JAYMFT010048825.1:0-15323 GCA_038088735.1 Panulirus argus
GGTTCTGTAATTCCACCTCTTGACTCAATGAACATACTTGGTATTAATGTAACATCCAATCTTTCTTGGAAACCCCATATTATGGGAATAGCTAAGTATTCCTCTAAGAAATTGGGTGTTCTGTTTAGATGTAACTTTTTCTCTTCTGAACAGTTGCTCCATTTATACGAGGGATTGATTTGTCCTTGTATGGAGTACTGCTCCCACATTTGGGGTGGTTCTAGCTGTGTTTCCTTGCTTGACAGAGTTGAGTCAAAAGTGATCCCGACTTATAAACAGTCCCAGGCTAAGTTCCAAACTTGACCCCCTTGCCCTACACCGCAATGTTGTTCACTTTCCCTTTTGTACAGGTATTACTTTGCCTTTGCTCCCAAGAGCTGGCTGCTTGTGTGCCCCAACCACTAGCTAGACCATGGAATACTCGGCAAGCTGCTGCATTACATGATTATTGAGTAGCCATTGGCAACTCAAGGGTGTGCAGTTTTGATAACTGCTTCTTTCCCAACACATCGAAGCTTTGGAACTCAACCTTCTCATGTCTTTCCCAATAACTATGACCTTGCTCATTTCAAGAGACAGGTCTTTCACTTTCTCAAAAATTCGTAAATACTTTCCCTGTTTTTTTTTTTCCTATCTCAATCCTCTCTATATTTCAATTAGGGCCTGGTCTCGATGTGGACTTTTGCCCGTGACTGGATCCTTGAACATAAAAAAGAAAAAGAGACAGATAGATAGAAAGATAAACAGTACGATACATTTACGTACACACAAAGGACGCATGTCAGGGAAGCCTTCTCCAGATGAGTAAAGGTGACCAGCGGAGTTCCGTAGGGATCTGTCGTGGGACCGTTACTCTTCTTGGTCTTTGCAAATGACTTGCCAGAAGGTATGGACCACTACCTGAATATGTTTGCAGATGATGCAAAGATCAAGAGGGAAGTGAAAAGCTTGAAGGATTGCATTAGTTTACAAAGGGACCCACACAGACTCCATGATTGATGTTCAGCCTAATAAATGTTTAGTAATGAGGATGAGACACGGTGAAAGAAAGCATCGAGATGATTATCATCTAGCAGGAAATAAGCTGCAGGAATCTGTGTGTGAGGAGGACTTGGGAATCGACATCGTCCCTAAGCTGTCGCCGGAGTCCCGCCTTAATAGAGACAGTTAAGGAGACCAACTGTCCGATGGCAAATATTAGAATGGAATTCCAGTTCATAGACAGGGAAATATTCAGCAAGCAGTCCACATCATAGATAAGGACAAAAGTGTGGTCATTGCAACTACAGAAGTACAAAAAACTAATAAAGGAGGTACAGTGGAGGTAAACAAACATACTAGAAATAAGAAAGTAAAGCCACAGGGAAAGGCTAAAAGCTTTAGATTTGCCCATCTGGGAAGACAGAAGAGTGAGAAGTGACCAGATCACAGCATTTAAGGTTTTAAAACATTAATGACGTAGACAAGGAACAGATCTGCGAGAGATGAACGGATAGAACATTTGAGCAAAAATCTTGTTTAGAAAGCTGTATCGCGTAGAGTGGTGGATAATTGGAATAAAACGAATGAACACATGATTAATATAGACTCCATACAGAAACCTACGAAGTGCATGATAGTAGGGAACATTCAAGAGAAGGGGCCCCACGAGTATAATTTTCCTTAAACGTACAGTACATATAGATAATTACAAGTAAGCAATTACACACATACACGAGATGGACTCCGTGAATGGCCGATAGACTGGCTAATTACACACACACATACACACGCGCTATTATATAAGATTCGGGTGTTATTATACAATGCTATTATATAGTAGGAGTATATCATCATATAGAATCTTAGCAATTGTCAAGCACGATGAGACGATGTTATACAAAAAATTCTATCATCGCATTGAAACTAACACATAATTACGTCACTATCTCGTCTGAAGTGACCTCAGCGTTATAGGGAAGTGTCTCTGTTACTGAAGTGGCTCCACCTTTAATGAAGTGGACGCACTGTTACTGAGGTGATCCCTGTTACTAGAGTGACTCCATCGTTGCTGGAATGGAGCAGTCATTATTGAAGTGACTCCCACCGTTTGTGAAGTGGACTTGCTTTTATTTCAGTGACCCCCACCGTTACTGAAATGACCCCATTGACTCTGAGGAGAACGCCACCGTTATTGACACGATCCCTATCGTACTAAGGTAACCTCCAACTTTATCAAAGTGATAGGCGACCCATACCGCACAAAAGTGACCTCTAACATTAGGAACGTAATAGGTGACCCCACAGTCACTGAGGCGACCCCTACTGTACAAAAGCGGCAAAGTGACAGGTAAACCCCACCGTTACTGAGACAACCCCGTCCGCAAAGAAGCAAACCAACCGTTACTAAGGTGACCCCACCGTTACTGACGCGACCCCTAAAGCACAAAAGAAACCTTCAGTGTTATTAAAGTGACAGGTAACTTCATCGTTACTGAGGCACTCTCACCGTAAAAAAGTGACCCCACCAGTACTGAACCGTTAAAAAAGTGACCTCACTTGTTATGAAAATGTCAAATGAGCCCACCATTACTAAGACTAACCCTACCGTACAAACGTGAACCCACTCTTACTTAGATGACCTTACCGTTGATAAGGCGTCCCGTACCGTACGAAAGTGACTTTCCAGTAACAGAAGCAACCCCTACCGCACGAAAGCGACCTTACCATTACTGAGGCAACCCTACCGTACAAAATTGACCTTACCGCTACAAAGGCAACCCCTATGTACAAAAGTGACCTTACCGTTACTGAGGCGACCCCTAACGTACAAATATTACTTTATCGTTGCTAAGGCGATCCCCACAGAACAAGAGTGACCTCAACGTTATTGAGGGGACCCCTACCATAAAAAAGTGATTCGACCGTTTCTGAGGTAACCCCTACCTACAACAGTGACCTCGCCGTTACTGACGCAATTCCTACCGTATAATAGTAACCTCACCGTTACTGAGACGAGCCACACCGTACAATAGTGACCCCGTTGTTTTAAAGGCAACCTCTACCGTACAAAAGTTATCTTACATTTACTTAGGCGGTCTCTACCGTGCAATAGTGACCTTACCGCTGCGGAGGTGACCCCTACTGTATAATACTGACCTTACCATTAATGAGGCTACCCTATCATACAATATTGACCTCACGGTTGTTCAGGTGACTCTTACCGTACAATAGTGACCTTACCGTTACTGAGGTGACCCAACCGTAGAAGAGTGCCCTCAATATTACTAAGGCTACCCACACCACATAATAGTGACCTACCTGTCACTGAGACGACCTCTACCTTACAAAAATGACCTCACTATTACTGAGGAGACCCATACCGCACAATAGTGACTTTACCGCTACTGAAGCGACCCCTACCGTATAATAAAGACCTCGTTACTGGAGCGACATCTACCGCACAAAAGTGACCTCACCCTCACTGAGGCGACCCCTACCGTACAAAAGTGACCCCTCCGATACTGAGGTGACCCCTTCCGCACCACAGTGACTTCATCGTTACCGAAGCGGCCACTACAGTCCAATAATGACATCTCAGCTGCTGAGGCGAACCCTACAGCACGATCGTGACCTCACCGTTACTGAGGTCACTCCTACCACACAATAGTGACCTCGTCGTTACTGAGGTGACCTCACCGTTACTGAAGCTACCCTTACCGTTCCAAAGTGACCTCAATGTTACTGAGGCGACCTCTACCGTACAGGAGTGACCTCAACGTTATTGAGATAACTTCTACTGTACAACAGCGACCTTACCGTTGCTGAGGCGACTTTTACCATTTACTAGTAACCTCACCGCTGCTGAGGCGACCCCTACCGTACAAAAAAGACCTCCCTCTTTCTGATGTGACCCCTACTTTACAATTTTGACACCTCATAGTTACTAAGGCGACATATTCCATACAATAGTAACGTCACCGATATTGAAAAGACTCCTACCATACAATAGTGACCTTACCGTTACTCAGGAGACTCCTGCCGTAAAAGAGTGACCTCACCGTTACTGAGGGGAACACTACCATACGATAGTCACCTCAACGTTGCTGAAGAGACCCTTCCCATACAATAGAGACCTCCTCGTTACTATGGAGACCTTTACCGTATATTTGTGACCTCACCGTTACTGAGGCGACCTCTATCGTACAAAAGTGACCTCACCGTTACTGAGTTGACCCCTACCGTACAACAGTGACCTCACCGCTAGTGAAGGTACCCCTACCGTAAAATCATGACCTCACAGTTGTTCAGGTGACCCTACCGAATAATAGTGACCTCATCGTTACTGAGGCAACCCCCTATGTACAAAAGTGACCCTACTGTTACTGACACGACCCTAAACGTACAATAGTGACATCACGGTTACTGAGGCAACTCCTCCCTTATAAAAGTGACCTTACCGTTACTGAGGTGACCCCTAACATTGATTAGTAACCCCAACGTTACTGAGGTGGCTCCTGCAGCACAATAGTGAAGCCATCGTTACTGAATTGCCATCTAACATACAATACAGACGTCACCGTTACTGAAGCGACCCCTACCGTGAAAAAGTGACCTTACCATTACTGAAGTTGCCCCTACCTTATAATAGTAGCCCCACCGTCACTTAGGCAACCCTTTCCGTACAAAAGTGATCTCACTCTAACCAAGGCCACCCTTACTATAGAAAAGAGACCTCTCCGATACTGAGGTAACCTCTAACGTACGATATGACCGCGATAATGAGGCGACCCCTACCGTACAAAAGTGACATCGTCGTTACTGAAATGACCCCTACTCTACAGTAGCGATCTTAAAATTACTTACATGTCTCCTACCGTAAAAAAGTGACCTCTCCGTTACTTGCGCAACCCCTTCCGTACAATATTGACCCCACCGTTACTGAAGCAACCACTATCATACGATAATGACCTTGCCGTTAGTGAGGCGACTCCTTACCATACAAAAGTGACTTCATCATTACTGAGGCGACCCTTACCGTACAATAGTGACCTCGCCATTACTGAGGCAGCCCTTATCGTACAATAGTGACCCACCGTTACTGAGGCAACCCCTACCGTATAATAGTGACCCCACCGTTACTGAGGCGACCGCAATCGTACATTAGTGACCCTACCGTTACTGAGGAGACCAATATCGTACGATAGTGACGCCATCATTACTGAGGCGATTCCTACCGTGCAATAGTTACCTTACCGTTACTGTGGGGACCCCTACCGCACAGTATTGTCCCGACCGTTCCTAAGGCGACCCAAACCGTAAAACACTAAGGTGACCCCTACCGTACAATAGTGACCCAACCGTTAGTGAGGCGACCCCTACCTGTACGATAGTGACCTCACTGTCACTGAGGTAACCCCTACCGTACAATAGTGACCTTGCCGTTACTGAGGTGATCCCTACCGTACAATAATGATCCCACCATCACTGAGGCTACCCCTACCGTACAATAGTGGCCCCACCATTACTGAGGCGACCCCTACCTACAATAATGACCTAGTTGTTACTGAGGCAGCCTTAACCGTATAATAGCGACCCCACCGTTACTGAGGCTACCCCTACCGTACAATAGTGACCTCGTCGTTACTAAGGCGATCCCTATCTTACAAAAGTGATCCCATCGTTACTGAGGCGACCCCAATTATACAAGAGTGACCTCGCCGTTACTGAAGCAGCAATTACTGTACAGTAGTGACCCCAACGTTACTGAGGCTACCCTTTCTGTACAATAGTGATCCTACCGTTACTGAGGCGACCTATTTCGTACTTTAGTGACCCCACCGTTACTGTGGCGACCCCTACCGCACAGTAGTAACCCCACCGTTACAAGGGCGACCCTAACTACAATAGTGACCCCGCCGTTACTGAGGCGACCGCTAACGTACAACAGTGACCCAACCGTTACTGAAGCGAACCCTACCGTACAACAGTGCCTTCGCTGTTACCGAGGCGACCCCTATCGTACAATAGTGACCTCGCCGTTACTGAGGCAAACCTTACCGTGCAATAATGACCCCATCTTTACTGAGGCAATCCGTACTGTCCAATAGTGTCCTTGCCGTTACTGAGGCAACCCTTACCGTACAATAACTACCCCACTGTTAGTGAGGCGACCCCTGTCGTACGATAGTAACAAACCGTTGCTGAAACGAGTCCTATTGTACGTTAGCGACCTTATGGTTACTGTGGCGACTAATACCGCACAATAGTGACCTCCCCGTTACTGAGGCAACGCTTACCGTAAAATAGTGACCCCACCGTTATTGAGGCGACCCCTACCATAAAATAGTAACCTCACCGTTACTGAGGCAACCCCTATGGTACAATAGTGACGTCACCGTTACTGAGGCAACCCTTACCATACAATAGTAACCCCACCGTTACGGAGGTGACACCTACCGTACAATAGTGACCCCACAGTTAATTAGGCTACCCCTATCGTACATAAGTGACCCCACCGTTACTGAGGCAACCCATACCGTACAATAGTGACCTCACAGACAATGAGTCGATCCCTATCATACGACAGTGACCCTCAACGTTACTGAGGAACCCATACTGTACAATAGTGACCCACCGTTACTGAAGCGACGCTTATTGTACGTTAGTATCCCCACCGTAACTGAGGCAACCCCACCGCAGAATAGTGACCCCATCGTTACTCTAGCGATTCTTATCGTACGTTAATGACCCCACTGTTACTGAGGCGAATCCTACCGTGCAATTGTGACCTTACCGTTACTGTGGAGACCAAAACGCATAGTATTGACCCCACCGTTACTAAGGCATCCCCTATCGTTCAATGGTGACCTCGCCTTGAGGCGACCCCCATCATACAATAGTGACCTCGCCGTTACTGAGGCAACCTGTACCGTACAATAGTGACCTTACAGATAATGAGGCGACCCATATCATACGACTGTGACCCCAACGTTACTGAGGCAACCCATACCGTACAATAGTGACCTCACAGATAATGAGGCGACCCTTATAATACGACAGTGACCTCAACGTTACTGAGACAACCCATACCGTACAATAGTGACCCACCGTAACTGAAGAGACCCCTATTGTACGTTAGTAACCCCACCGTAACTGAGGCAACCCCTACCGTAAAATAGTGACCCTATCGTTACTCTGGCGACTCCTATCATGCGTTAGTGACCCCACCGTTTCTGAGGCGTCTCCTACCGTGCAATTGTGCCCTTACCGTTACTGTGGAGACCAAAACGCACAGTACTGACCACACCGTTACTGAGGCGACCCCTACCGTACAATAGTGACCTCGCCGTTACTAAGGCAACCCCTATCGTATAATAGTGACCTCGCCGTTACTAAGGCAACGTTTACCGTACAATAGTGACCCCACCTTTACTGAGGCAACCTCCACCGTAAAATAGTGACCTCACCGTTACTGAGGCGAGCCCTACCATACAAAAGTGACCTTGCCGTTACTGAGGAAACCCTTACCGTACAATAGTTACCTCACCGTTACTGAAACGACCCATACAGTATGTCAGTGACCTTTGCGTTACTGTGGCAACCCCTACCTCACAGTAGTGACCCCACCGTTACTGAGGCGACCCTTACCGTACAATAATGACCTCACTGTTACTGAGGCGACCCTTATCGTACAATAGCAACCTTGACTTTAGTGAGGCGACCCCTACCGTACAATAATGACCTCGCTGTTACTGAAGCAACTCCTACCGTACAATAGTGACCCCACCGTTACTGAGGCAACCAATACCGGACAATAGTGACCTCGCCGTTAATGAGGCAACCCCTATTGTACAATAGTGACTTTGCCGTTTCTGAGGCAACGTTTACCGGACAATAGTGACCCCACCGTTACTGAGGCAACCCCCACAGTACAACAGTCACCCCAACGTTAGTTAGGCGAGCCCTAACGTACAATAGTGACCTTGCCGTTACTGAGGAAATCCTTACTGTAAAATAGTGACCCCACCTTTAGTGAGGCGACCCCTACCGAACGATAGTGTCTCCACCGTTACTGAAACAAACCATATCGTACGTCAGTGAACTTTCCGTTACTGTGGCGACTCCTACCCCACAGTAGTGACCCCACCGTTACTGAGGTGACCAATATCGTATAATAGCGACCTTGCCTTTAGTGAGGCGACCCCTACCGTACAATACCGACCTCGCTGTTACTGAGGCGACCCCTACCGTATAATAGCGACCTCGCCGTTACTGAGGCAACCCCTATCGCACAATAGTGACTCTGTTTCTGAGGCAACGTTTACCGTACAATAGTGACCCCATCGTTAGTGAGGCGAGCCCTACCGTACAATAGCGACCTTGCCGTTACTGAGGAAATTATTACCGTGCAATATTGACCCCACCATTAGTGAGGCGACGACCCATATCGTACGTTAGTGACCTTTCCGTTACTATGGCGACACCTACCGGACAGTAGTGACCCTACCGTTACTGAGGCGACCCCTATCGTACAACCGTTACCCCATCGTTAGTGAGGCTAATCCTACCGTACAATAGTGACCTCCCCGTTACTGGGGCGAAGCTTTCTATACAATAGTGGCCCCACCGATACTGAGGCTCCCCAATCGTACAAGATTGACCTCGTCGTTACTGAGGCAACCCTTGCCGTACACATTGACCCCACCGTTACTGAAGCGACCCCTACCGTACAATAGTGACCCCACCGTTACTGAGGTGACCCCTGCCCTGCAACAGTGACCCCACCGTTACTGAGGCGCCCCCTACCGTACAACAGTAACTCCACCGTTACTGAAGCGATCCCTATCGTACGATATTGACTTTGCCGTTACTGTGCCGACCAATACCGCACAGTAGTGACCCCACCGTTACTGATGCGACCCCCATTGTACAATCGTAACATTTCCGTTACAGAGGCGACCCATACCGTACAATAGTGACCTCGCTGTTACTGAAACAACCCCTGCCGTACAATAGTGACCCCACCGTTAGAGAGGCGATCACTGCCATACAATAGTGACCACGCTATTACTGAGGCGTGCCCTACTGTTCAATAATGACCTCACCGTTACTAAGGCGACCCGTACCGTACAATAGTGATCCCTCTGTTAATGAGACGACCCCTACCGCAAAATAATGACTTCGCCATTATTGAGGTAACTCTTTACCGTACACAATGATCCCACCGTTACTGAGGCGACCCCTACCGAACAACAGCAACTCCACAGTTACTGAAGCGATCCCTATCGTACGATATTGACCTTGCACTTACTGTGCAGACCACTACCGCACAGTAGTGACCCTACCGTTACTGAGGCGACCCCAGTTGTACAATCGTGACCTCTCCGTTACAGAGGCGACCCCTACCGTACAATAGTGACCTCGCTGTTACTGAAGCAACCCCTACCGTACAATAGAGATCCCACCGTTAGAGAGGCGATCCCTACCATACAATAGTGACCTCGCTGTTGCTGAGGCGTGCCCTACTGTTCAGTAATGACCTCACCTTTACTGAAGCGACCCCTTCCGTACAATAGTGACCCCACCGTTACTCTGGCGAGCCCTACCGAACAGTAGTGACCCCACCGTTACTAAGGCGAAACCTACCCTATAATGTTGACCTTGCTGTTACTAAGGCGACCAAAACCGTACAATAGTGACATCACCATTAGTGAGGCGACCTCTACCTTACAATAGTGACCTCGCTGTTACTGAGGCAATACCTACTGCACAATAGTGACGCCACCGTTACAGTAGCGACCCCTACATCACAGTAGTGGCCCCACTGTTACTAAGGCGACCCCTTCCGTACCATAGTGACCCCACCGTTACTGAGGCGATCCCTATCGTAAGACAGTGACCCCTACCGTTACTTAAGCGACTCCTACCGTGCAATAGTGACCTTACCGTTACTGTGGCGACTCCCACCGCACATAGTGACCCTACAGTTACTAAGGCTACCCCTACCGTACAATGGTGACCTCGCTGTTACTGATGCGACCCCTAAAGTACAATAATGATCTTGCCGTTAGTGACGTGACCCCTACCGTACAACAGTGACCTCGCCGTTACTGACGCAACCCCTATCGTACAATAGTGACTTCGTAGTTACTGAGGTAACTTTTACCCTACAATAGTAACCCCACCGTTGCTGTGGCAACCCTTACCGTACAATAGTGACCCCACAGTTACTGGGGCGACCCCTATCATACCATAGTGATTTTACCGTTACTGAAACGACCCATATCGTACGTCAGTGACCTTTCCATTATTGTGGCGACCCCTATCGCACAGTAGTGACCCCACCGTTACTTAGGCGAGCCCAACCGTACAATAGTGACCCCACCGTTACTGTGGCGACTCCTATCATACGTTAGCGACATTACCGTTACTCTGGTGACCCCTACCGAACAATCGTGACCTCGCCGTTACTGAGGCAACCCCTGTCGTACAATAGCGACCTCACCGTTACTGAGACAACCACTACCGTACAATAGTGATCCCACCGTTAATGAGGCGACACCTACCGTACGATAGTGACCCCATAGTTAGTGAGGCGACCCCTATCGTACGATAGTGACCCCAACGTTACTGATGCAACCTCTATCGCCCGTTAGTGTCCACACCGCTAGTGAGGCAACCCCTACCGTACAATAATGACCCCAGAGTTAATGAGGCGACCACTATCGTATGATAGTGACCCCACCGCTACTGAGGCGACCCCTATTGTACGTTAGTGAGCCCACCGTTACTAAGGCAACCCCTACCGTACATTAGTAACCCACCTTTACTGAGGCAACCCCTATCGCACGTTAGTGACCCCACCTTAACTGAGGCGACTCTTATCGTGCAATAGTGACCTTACCGTTACTGTGCCAACTACTTACGCACAGTCGTGACCACACCGTTATCAAGGCGACCCCTATTGTACAATGGTAACCCCACCGTTACTGAGGCGACCCCTGCCGTACAATAGTGACCTCGCCGTTACTGAGGCAACCCTTACCGTACAATAGTGGCTCTACCGTTACTGAGGCGACCCCTACCGTATAATAGTGACCTTGCCTTTATTGAGGCAACCCTTACCGTACAATAGTAACCCCACCGTTAGTGGCGCGAGCCCTATCGTGCTATAGTGACCCCACTACTACTGAAGCGTACCCTATAGTACGATAGTGACCTTCCCGTTACTGCGGTGATCCCTACCGCACAGTAGTGACCCCACCGTTACTGAGGCGACCCTTACCGAACAATAGTGACCTTGCAGTTTTTGAGGTGACCCGTGCCGTACAATAGAGACCTCGCCGTTACTGAGGGAACCGCAATCGTCCAATAGTGACTATGTCATTACTAAGGCAAACTTTACCGTACAATAGTGACCCCACCGTAACTGAAGCTACCCCTACCGTACAGTACTGACCCCACCGTTACGGAGGCAACCTTACCGGACAATCGTAACCTCACCGTTAGTGAGGCGACCCCTATTGTACAATAGTGACCCCACCGTTAGTCAGGCGACCCATACCGTACAACAGTGGCCTCGCTGTAACTGAAGCAACACCTACCGTACAATAGTGACCCACCGTTACTGAGGCGACCGACCCTATCGTACAATAGTGACCCCACATTTACAGTGGCGACTCCTACCGTAAAGTAGTTACCCGACCGTTACTGAGGCGACGCCTTCCGCACAATAGTGACCCAACCTTTACCGAAGCGACCTCTTTCGTATGTTAGTGACCCCACCGATACTGTGGCGACCCCTAACGTATGATAGTGACCCCAAAGTTACTGAGGCGACTCCTACTGTGCAATAATGACCATACCATTACTGTGGCGACCCCTACCGCACATGGTGACCACACCGTTACTAAGGCGACTCCTACCGTACAATGGAGACTTCGTCGTTACTGAGGTGACCCCTACCCTTGAATAGTGACCCCACCGTTAGTGAGGCAATCCCTACTGTACAATAGTGACCTCGCTGCTACTGAGACATTCCCAACTGTTCAATAAAAGTCTCGCCGTTAATGAGGAGACCCCTACCGTATAATAGAGACCTCGTTCTTACTGAAGCAACCCCTATCGTACAACAGTGACCCCACCGTTCCTGAGGCGACCCCCACGGTACACTAGTGACCTCGTCGTTACTGAGGCAACCCCGATCGTACATGAGTGACCCCACCGTCACTGAGGCGACACCTACCGTATGATAGTGACCTCGTCGTTACTGAGGCAACCCCTACCGTACAGCAGTGACCACACCGTTACTAAGGCGACCCCAACCGTAAAATAGTGACCTCGCCGTTACTGAAGGAAGCCCAGCTGTTCAATAAGAGCCTCGTCGTCACTGAGGCGACCCCTACCACATAATAGTGACCTCGTCGTTACTGAGACAACCCCTACCACACAGAAGTGACCACACCGTTACTAAGGCGATCCCTACCGTAAAATAGTGACCTCGCCGTTACTGAGGCAACCCCAATCGTACAATAGTGACCCCACTGTCACTGAGGCGACACCTACCGTACAATAGTGACCTTGCCGTTAGTGGGGCCACCCCTACCGTACAATAGTGACCACGCTGTTACTTAAGCAAACCGTACCGTACAACAGTGACCCCACCGTTACTGAGGGGACACCTACCGTACAATAGTGACCCTACAGTTAGTGAGGCGACCCCTATCGTATGTCAATGACCACACCGTTACTGAGGCGACTCCTGCCGTGCAATAGCGACCATACCGTTACCGTAGCGCCACCTTACGCACAGTCGTGACCCCACTGTTGCTAAGTCGACCCCTACCGTACAACGGTGACCTCGCCGTTACTGAGGCTACCCCTACCGTACAATAGTGACCCCACTGTTAGTGAGGCGACCCCTACCGTACAACAGTTACCTCGCTGTTACTAAGGCAGCCGCTACCATTAAGTAGTGATCTCGCCGTTACTGAGGCGATACCTACCGTACAATAGTGACCCCACCGTTACTGAGACAACCCCTATCGTACAATATTGCCTTCGCCGTTACTGAGGCAACTCTTGTCGTATAGCAGTGACCCCACCGATACTGAGGCGAGCCCTACAGTACAATAGTGACCCCACTGTTACTGAGGCGATACCTACCGTTCAATAGTGACCTTCCCGTTACTGAGGCAACCCTTACCGTACAGTAGTGACCCCACCGTTAATGAGGCGACCCCTTTCGTACGATAATGACCTTACCGTTACTGTGGCGACCCTTTCCGCACAGTAGTGACCCCACCGTTGCTGAAGCGACCCCAACCGTACAATAATGACCTTGCCTTTAGTGGGGCCACCACCACCGTACAATAGTGACCACGCTGTTACTGAAGCAACCCGCAACGTACAGTAGTGACCCCACCATTAGTGAGGCGACCCCTACCGGAAAATAGTGACCTCGCCGTTACTAAGGCAACCCCTACCGTACAATAGTGATCCCACAGTTAATGAGGCGACACCTACCGTACAATAGTGACCCCACAGTTAGTGAACCGATCCCTATCGTACGATAGTGACTCCAACGTTACTGAGGCAAAACCTACCGTACACTAGTGACCCCACCGTTACTGACGCGACCCCTATCGTACGATAGTGACCTAACCGCTATTGAGGTGACCTCTGTCGTACGTTAGTGAGCCCACCGTTACTGAGGCAACCCCTACCGTACAATAATAACCCAACGTTACTGAGGCGACCCCTATCGTACGTTAGTGACCCCACCTTAACTGAGGCAACTCCTACCGTGCAATAGTGACCTTACCGTTACTATGACGACCACTAACTCACAGTCGTGACCCCACCGTTACTAAGGTGACCTCGCCGTTACTGAGGGGACCGCTACCGTGCAATAGTGATCCCACCATTAGTGAGGCGACTTCTACCGTACAATAGTGACTTCGCTGTAACTGAGGCAACCACTGCCGTTCAGTAATGACCTCGCCCTTACTAAGGCGACCTCAACTGTACAATAGTGATCCCACCGTTACTGTGGCGATCCCTACCGTACAATAATGACCTTGCCGTTACTGAGGCAACCCTTACCGTACTATAGTGACCCCACCGTTAGTGAGGTGACCCCTATCGTACGATAGTGACCCCACCGTTACTGAAGCGAACCCTATCGTACGATAGTGACCTCGCCGTTACTGAGGCAATCCTTACCGTACAATAGTGACCCAACCGTAACTGAAGCGACCCCTACCGTACAATAGTGTACTTGCCGTTAGCGAGGTTAACCCTACCGTACAACTGTGACGTCGCCATAACTGAGGCAACCCTTACCGTACAATAGTGACCTCGTCGTTCCTGAGGCAACCCCACCGTTACTGAGGCGACTCCTACCGTACAATAGTGACCTCACCGTTACTGACACAACGCCTACCGTACAATAATGACCCCACTGTTACTGAGACAGCCCTACCGTGCAACAGTGACCCCACCGTTAGTAAGGCAACCCTTACCGTACAATAATGACCTCACCGTTATTGAAGCGACCCCTACCGTACAACAGTGACCTTACTGTTACTGAGGCAATCCATAGGGTACATTACTGAACCCACCGTTACTGTGTCAACCCTTACTGTACGCTAGTAACCCCACCGTTACTGAAGCGACCCTTATCGTACGATAGTGACCCCTACCGCACAGTAGTGACCCCACCGTTACATAGGCGACCCCTACCGTACAATAGCGACCTTGCCGTTAGTGAGGCGACCTCTACCGCGTAATAGTGACCTCGCTGTTACTGAAGCAACCCCTACCGTACAATAGTGACCCTACCGTTACTAAGGCAACCCCTACCGGACAGTAGTGACTCCACCGTTACTGAGGCGACCTCAACCGTACAACAGTGACCTCGCTGTTACTGAAGTAACCACCTACCGTATAATAGTGACTACACTGTTAGTGAGGCGACCCCTACCGTACAATAGAGACTTCACCGTTATTGAGGCAATCCTTACCGTACAATAGTGACCCCACCGTTACTGAAGCGACCCCCTATCGTACGATAGTGACCTCACCGTTACTGAGGCGACGCATACCGTACAATAGTGTGGAGACTCGAAACTTAAGACATATTTGAATGGTTCACTATCTTAAGCTTCCACAGGAAAGTTTCGGAGGTGTGACACCTCGAAATTTTATGCTTGTATAAATAGTTCACTAATTTAGTAGAGTTTCGATGTCTGGAGATTTGGAACTTGTCTTTGTTTTTTTTATGTTTGCTGAGACAGCACGGGCAGCTGAGGCCCTATAATCAAGGCCATCCCATTAACGAT